>PVKS010038541.1:0-17857 GCA_004027875.1 Aplodontia rufa
AGAGAGAGAGAGAGAGAATATGTGTGTATGTGTGTGTGTTTGGGGGGGTGCTTTCTTAACTTCTCAGTCTTCTTCCTCATCTACTTAGAACAATTCCCTTCTGCTGAGTCACCACTCCAGTCTACAGGCAGGATCTTTGATTCAATAGCATAGAACTTCAACGCTAGGTAGTCTTGGACATGTGACATAACCTCTTCAAGTCGGATGTGCTTTCAACTTTTCCGGAGAATGTATTTTATAAATTTCAAATAATAATAATGTTGATGATTATTATATACACATAATCAACTTATGCCTCTAGGAGAGGGGTTTAAAAAAACTGGTCTCTCTCTCCCTTTTTTTTTTTTTTTTTTTTTTGGTAACAAGGGTAGAACCTAGGGCATTCAACTTCTGAGCCATATCCCCAGACCTTTCTTTTGAGACAGGGCCTTGCTAAGTTGCTAAGGATAACTGTGAACTGAGGAGGAAAACTCTGTCCAGTAATAACCTTGAGAGTGAATTTACTGACTATGTTTTGCTCCGTAGGCATGTCTCATACAATTAAAAAGCCAGTCCTAGACATTTCTTCCTGTTTTTAACACTGCCTTATTTTCCCACTAAGATTTTGTAAAATACTCCCCAATTCTCTGTAACCATGACAATTCCCTCCTTTGATAACATCTGTTATTAACTACTGCCATCCAGCCTTGGACCCACTTGCCTCGACACATGTAATCCAAAACTCTAAGGAGTTCTGTAAAAACCTTTGGTCAGGTCTCAGACTTTGGAGTGCTAACTTGTCTGGGTCTGCCAGTGTAATAAACCTGAAGTTCTCTTACTTCTCCAAGTGCTCCTTTGGTTTCTTGTTCATCTGAATTTTTGCAACATAACTTGTAGTCCTCCTGCCTCAGCCTCTGGAACCTCTAGGATTACAGGCATGTGCACTGCACCAGGCTAAATAAACTATTCTTTAACTAGAATTCTCTAAGGAGAAAAATTGGGGCTGAAAGAATTATTGAGACGGGGCACTGAAGTGCACATCTATGATCCCAGCAACGCAGGAGGCTGAGGGAGGAGGATCACAAGTTCAAAGTCAGCCTCAGCAAATTAGTGAGAACTTCAGCAACTTAGTGAGACCTTGACTCAAAATAAAAAATTTTTTTAAAAAATGGGCTAGGGATATGGCTCAGTAGTAAAGTGCCTCTGGGTTCAATTTCTGGCATGGTGGGTGGTGGGGGGATAGAGAATAGGTGAGAAGACCTCACAAATGCTTTGCCCACTTTGACTTTCCTATGCTTAGGCTCTGATTGTCAGTGACATGTGTAAACAGTGGGCTGAGACCTCAGAAGTGCTGCTTAGGTTACCCAAGACAGAGGCCATTCATCAAGCAAAGCAAACTGCCATCTCAAGGGCAGTTCAAGCTCCAGCAATTCAAAAATCATGTCCTTGTGGTCATTAGGTCTTGAGAAGGTAAACTGGTTCTCCTTCTAGTGTTGGGGCCTGGTCAAAAGGTTGAGTTAGACCTTCATAAATTCTATTTATGTTATTATCAAGGGCAATATTTTTCTTTGGTACTGGGGATTGAACCCAGAGGCTTAAGCACTGAGTTTAAGTTATGTAGGGCCTCACTAAAATGCTGAGGCTGACTTTGATCTTGCAATCCTCCTGTGTCAGCAGCCCAAGTCACTGGGATCACAGGCATGTTGTGCCACCATGCCCAGCTATATTTTTTCTTTATATATAAATATCTATGATAAAGTTTAATTTATAAATTAGGTAGAATGAGAGATTAACAATAATAACTAATAATAAAATAGAACAATTATAACAATATGTTAACATTATGTTAATGTTATGTCCCTGTTCTAGGGAAGGACAGGGTATGCAGCACAGATATGCCGGACAAAGTGATGACTCACATTCAGAATGATACAGAGCAACATGACAAAGATTTCATCTTGCTACTCAGAACACCAACTTAAAACTTAAAAGTTGTTTATTTCGGGCTGGAGCAGTGACTCGGCAGTTACGGTGCTTGCATGGCATGCACAAGTACACAGGTTCAAATCCCAGCACCACGTACACAATTAAGTGTCAGAGCAACAAAATCCATGTGAAAAATTCCATAAAGATTGATTCTCTCTGTCTCTCTCACTGTCCTCCTCTCTTTAAAAAAAAAAAAAGAAAGAAAGAAAGAAAGAAAAAGTTGTTTATTTCTAGAATTTTCCATTAGTATTCTCAGACTGTGGGTGACTGAAACCAAGGAAAACAAAACCTTGGATATGGGGGAACTACTGTAAATAGGTAAGATACTACACCGGAGCTCTTTTGCAGTTTCTTTGTGTAGCATCATATAGAAGGAAAATCATTATTTTTTTTTTTTAAAGAGAGAAAGACAGTGAGATAGAGATAGAGAGAGAGACAGAATCAATTTTTATTGAGTTTTTCACATGGCTTTCGTTGCTCTGACACTTAGTTGTGTACGAGGGGCTGTGGTTTGAACCCGTGTACTCACGCATGCCGCATGCCGGGCAAGTGCTATAACTGCTGAGCCACCGCTCCAGCCCCGAAAATCATTAATTTTAAAATCAGAGTCCCATCTTTGAATTATACATACCTCAAAGAATTACCATGCAGAAGAATCAAAAAAATGTGTACAAGAGCCCATAGTGCCAGGCATATCTTAACCCCTTTGTTATTTTCTTTCTCTTTTTAGTTTCCTTTGATCACACAAAAGCAGAGTTAACTAAAATTTGGGTTGTGAGGATTACAGAATTTCAGGTAGGAAAAGAACCTGTTGGTTCCTATCTGGTGAGTCTTTGTGTACTTGTGTGTGCATGAGATGACCAGAGTATGTGCTGAAAAATGTAGATTCTGGGGTTCATCTTCAGAGCTTCATACTGACTTGATTTATGACACAATGCAGAAATGTTTAAAAGGTCACCGGGTCATTCTGATGCAACTTATCCAAGAATTACACATTGAGAAACACTGCCCTCAAGCCAGATTCTTCCTTTACTGACAGAAAAAGCGGTTGATTTATTTGCCTAACGCAACACAGCTGACAGATTACAATCCAAGGAGGCTGACTCATGGCCTTTCCACAGTGCTGCATTGTTTCCACAGTGCTGCAAAAATCCAGCTCAGACTGCTCATGCCACACTACCACATGGGCTCAAAAGTACAGCTTAACAATCTATGTTAAGTCTATGTTTTATCTAAGCATTTTTGCATAAAGGATTGCCCTTTTATATTTATATAAAATATAAAAAGGTCTGGGGATGTGGTGCAGTGGTTAAGTGCCCCTGGGTTCAATCCCTGGTAACAAAATAATAATAGAAAAAATAAAAATAAGCAATAATTACGAACTCATTTAACTAATTTCTCTTAAAAAGAATAACAATATGTGAAATTGTGACAACTCAGGATAATTTCTATTTATAAGATCTCAAACACAAAATGAATCAGTAGAATACAGGCTAGATGAGAAATTTGTTTTTTTAAAGAAAGGGTGAGTGAGAGAGAGAGAGAAATCGAAAATCAATTTTATTTTGTTTTTCATGTGGCTTTTGTTGCTCTGACACTTCTTTGTGTACATGGTGCTGGCGTTCCAACCTGCATCCTTGCACATGCTAGGCAAGCCCTGTAATCGCAGATCCATTGCTCCAGCCCAGAGAAACAGTTTTTTTGTGATTGATGAGGTCTTTCTTTCTCTCTCTCTCTTTTTTCTCTTCTTTTTTTTTGGGGGGGGGGTACCAGGGATTAAACTTAGGAATGCTTAACCACTGAGCCACATCCCCAGCCCTTTTTTGTTGTTGTTGTTTTATTTTGTTTTGTTGTGTTGTGTTTTGCAATAGGGCCTTGCTATATTGCTGAAGCTGGCTTTGAACTTGTGATCTTCCTGCCTCGGGGCTGGGATTGCAGGCATTTGCCACCTGGCTCATGATTTTTTGCGGGGGGTGGGGGTGAGGGGGTGGGAGTGGGTACAGCTAAGGTGTGCTTAACCACTGGGCCAAATCCCCATTCCTTTGTATTTTTCATTTTGAGAGAGGGTCTCACTAAGTTCCTTAGGGTGGAGGCTGGCCTTGATCCTCAACCTCTCTAGTGGCTGGGATTATAGGTGTGTACCACCTCCTCTGGCTCCTCATGACATTTTGCTTATGACATTATTTTGGTCTCTTGTCCATGAAAAAGACAATTTCATCTAATTTCAAGCTCAGGTGCAAAGCAGAAATGAACAGAGAATTTTTTTCCCCTCTCTATTTGAATAGAACTATCTTAGGACAAGGAAATAAAAAAAAGTCATCTGTCTTGCTTGAGATGATCTTTGAGGAATGGACATTGTAAAGCCACAGACAATATGAAGTATATTTTTGGTTTTTTGGTTTTATTGATTATTTTTTCTTTCTTTCTTTCTTTCTTTCTTTCTTTCTTTTAGAGAGAGGGGACAGTGAGAGAGAGAGCACGCGCGCGTGTGCGAGAGAGAGAGAATCAATTTTTATTTGGTTGTCATGTGGCTTTCCTTGTTCCAACACTTCGTTGTGTATGTGGTGCATGTGCTGCTGGCCAGGCAAGCGCCGTAACTACTGTGCCTCCGTTCCAGTCCCGTTTTTGTTGTTTTGATTATTATAATATAGCTGAAAGGAACCCTAGATATAATCTCATCTAAGTTCTTCATCTTACTGAGGGCTATACCAGTTAAGAGTATTTATTGTCCAAGAGTAGATACCAAGTAGAAATAAACAGGGTAGACTGGAAAGTCAGACAAACCCTGTTTGAAGCCCAGCCCTGCCACTTATAGTTGACGTCTTAGGGCTGGGGAGCACCTCACAGATGGGAAGAGCTGAGCTGAGTTGTGCAGAGTGAGTAGAGTTTGCCAGAGGGGTAGGTATACCAGACAGAAGGACCAATATGTCCAAGTGTGAGAAATAGGAAGTCTGTGGTCCACTTCAGAATATAGCTTTCATCAGATCTAATTGTAGCCATTTTAATTAAAGTCCTTCCTTTGTCCACCTCAATTTTAAAATTAGCCAATTGCATGGATCATACTTCTGAGCTCTTCTGAGCAGAGTGAAGTGGGGATGTGGCTCAGCGGTCAGGTTAGACATAAGCAGATGGACTTCCTGCCTGGGCACACTTGCTAGCCAGGTTCCGTAGCAGGCCTTCCATAAGAAGTGAAGTTTGCCTTGCCCACCCACTTCTGAGCAAGTGTTTGATTTCTTAGGGCATCTTGATAATAAAGGGACTGCAGAACAGAGGAAAAACAAGCTGCACAAAGGAAAAGATTCGAAGAAGATTCTGGAGCTGGAGCACATGGTGCTGATAAGGGAGGGAGGAGAAATTCTGGAGGAGAAAGGGAAGGCATTTTCTGCTGACCTTGACTCAAAAACAAAACAAAACCAAAAAAGGGTGGGATGGGGTGGTGCATGCCTGTGTGACTCTGGAACCTGAAGCAGGAAGATAGAAAGTTGGAGGCTAGCTTCAGCAATTAAGGGAGGACCTAAGCAATTTAGTGAGAACCTGTCTCAAAATTAAAAGGGCTGGGGACGTGGCTCAGTGATTAAGTGTCCTCGAGTTCAATTCCTAGTACCTTATTCAGTAGGTCTGGGGTGGGAGACAGAATGTCTCATAAGCACCGTCAGAGATTTGGATGTACCAGGCAGTCCCCAGACTACACCATGAGAAATCTCTTCTATAAAAAAAGTAGTTCTCAGCTGGGTGTGGTGGTACAAGCCAGTAATCCCAGAAGCTAGGGAGGCTGACGCACGAGGATCATCAGTTCAAAGTCAGCTTCAGCAATTTAGCAATACCCTAAGCAACTTAGCCAGACCCTGTCTCAAAATAAAAAGGACCTAGGATGTGTCTCAGTCAGATGAATGCCTGGGTTTAATCTCTGGTACAAAACAAAAAGCTAAAAGAGAATTGAAGGTGCAAGAATTTGCTATGCACCAGATTCTGTGGGTTTGGAGAATCTAGCCCTCTAACAGGAATCTACCTTATATTTTGAAAGTAAGCTCCTTGACCACTGTAATTTATTTTTTTTTAAAGAGAGAGGGACAGTGAGAGAGACAGAGAAAGAGAGAAACAACTTTATTTAGTTTTTCACATGGCCTTAGTTGCTCCAACACTCAGTTGTGTACGTGGTGCTGGGGTTTGAACCCGGGTCCTCATGCTTGCCAGGCAAGCGCTGAAACCGCTGAGCCACAGCTCCAGCCCAACTTATTTTATTTTAGTTTTTGGTACTGGAGATTAAGCACCCAGGGGTGCTTAACCACAGAGTCATATCCCCAACCCTTTTTAGTTTTCATTTTGAGACAGGGTGTTGCTAAGCTACCTAGGGCTTCCTTAAATTGCTGAGGCTGGCTTTGAACTTGCGATTTTCTTGCCTCAGCCTCCCGAGCTGCTGGGATTATAGGTGTGCACCACTGTGCCTGGTTGGAGCTTTATTTTTAAACTGACATTTTTTTCTCTTTTTTTCCCCTCATGTTCCTATTTTCGAGGGATGGGGTAGGGGGAATAAGATTAACATTGTTCCTATCCTAAGTGAAATGATCTGTCCTTCCAATTACGGCCCACCACCTGAACAAAGAAATGGGAAAACAGCTGTCTTCAGGATAAAGTTGAATATTAATTATATTTACTAATAATATCTGGAAAACAGCCCTTGTATTCCTCTTTTTAAAGCCCTCTCTTCCCCCTACCAGTTAGAATGGCAGCTTCTATGACGTGTTGCCTTTCTCCTTTGCTAGCAAAGCAACAAAACTCCTTTTTCCTTTTTCTCAAAGCCTCATCAGGCAGAGGACAGAGCTTTCAGTAGGAGCCCTAGAGTAGTCCCTGGGGTCATTTCATTCACAGGAAAAGCAAAGCAAAAGGAAACTTACTCAACTTCAAAGAGGGGGAAGTGACTCACAGGCTGTTCACTAGGTGAAAAGGCAACACTCTTCTGATGCAAAATAAGTGAGAAATCATTTTCTATTTCTTTTGGCACTGGGAACTGAACCCTGTGGTGCTTTAAAACTGAGCTCCATCCCAATCCCTTTTTATTTATTTGTTTTTATTATTTTATTTTTGGTACCGGGGATTGAACCCAGGGCGCTTAACCACTGAGCCATATCCACAACCCTTTTTATATTTTATTTTGAGACAGATTCTCGCTAAGTTGATGAGGATGGCTTTGAACTTGTGATTCACCTACTTCAACCTTCCAAGTCACTGGGGTTTCAGGCAGGCGCCACTACACTGGGCTTTAGTTTTTATTTTTAAGATAGGGTCTCACTAAGTTGCTTATGGCCTTGCTGAGTTTGGCCTTGAACTTGCAATTCTCCTGCCTCTCCGCCTCCAAAGTCACTCATGCCTGACAGATTAGTGAGAAATCTTTAGCGTAGGGGTGGAGTGATAATAGACTGAATACATTTGCTTAGAGTGTTGCCTGATGTACTGTTAGGGCTTGGAGAGGCTAGGCTACATCATTCATTATTCCACAAATATTCAGAGTCAAGTTGATAGGCAGATAGGTTTTATTCAAAGCCAATTTTGAAGGGTAATAGAGAAAATTTTTTTCTTCAAAATTTCCACCTTAGCAGGTTGCGGTGGCAGATGTGTGTAGTCCCAGTGACTCAGGAGGCTGAGGCAGGAGGATGGCAAATACAAGGTCAGCCTCAGCAAGTTAGTGAGACCTTAAGCAATTTAGTAAGACCCTATCTACTAATAATAACAACAACAGTAATAATAGAGTTAGGGATGTGACTCACTGGTAAAACACCTCTGGATTCAATTCCTCCTATACAAAATCAAACAACAAAACAAAACAACAACAAAAACCCCATAAAACCAAAAAAATCCCAAATCAAAATTTATACATCTTCAGGGAACCGGGGGCAAGGAAAGCATTTGAAATAAGAAATGGGAATTTGAGACAAAGGGAAAGAAATGTACATGTGCAGATTTAGTTAACCTGTGCTGGACAGTTGAAGTCTGGGGATGATCTCTGTTCTTCATTTCCTCTGTGACCCGAGGCTGGGAAGTGGCCACCTTTACCAGCCGTCTAGTTTTTACTCTCAGCATAAGGAAGTTGCTCAATTTCAAAGGTGTCTTTTATTTCAGTCAATTTCAGGAATACAAAAACAAAAACAAAAAAATCTATGATACAAAAGGAAAAAAAAAATAATGTTTGTTTTAAACATTGAAAATAAAAATGCACAGTAAACTTCTTGCAGAGGGATTCTAGATATTAATTCAATTAAACCTTTAAAAATATTTATTTTATTTTCTTGAGAGAGGGAGAGTGAGATACAAAGAGAGAATCAATTTTATTTATTTTTTCATCTGGCTTTTTTTTCTCCAACATTTGTGTATGTGGTGCTGGGGTTTAAACCTGGGTCCTCCTGCATGCCAGGCAAGTGCTCCAACTGCTGAGCCACCACTCCAGCCCCTTAATTCAATTCAATTAAAAAGGGAATTTTAATTTTACTTATTTGGTACCTGGGATTGAAGCCATGGGTGCTTAACACTGAGCCATATTCCAAGACCTGTTTTCATATTTTGGGACATGGTCTTGGTAATTTGCTAAGGTGATTTTAAACTTGGATCCTCCTGACTCATCCTCCCAAACTGCAGGGATTATAGCAATGTGCCATTGTGCCCTGCTATTTTTATTATTATTATTATTTTTTTTTTTTTTAAAGAGAGAAGGACAGGGCTGGAGTGGTGACTCGGCAGTTAAAGCATTTGCCTGGCATGTATGAGTACTCGAGTTCAAACCCCACCACCACGTACACTACCAAGTGTCCCAGGAATGAAAGTCACGTGAAAAAACAAAATAAAAATTGCTTCTCTCTCTCTCTCTGTCCCCTCTTTCTTTAAAAAGAGAGAGAGAGGACAGCAGTGAGAGAGAGAGAGAGAGAATCCATTTTTATTCAGTTTTTCACCTGGCTTTTGTTGCTGTGACACTTAGTTGTGTACATGGGTGCTGGGGCTTGAACCTTTGTACTTGAGCATGCCTGGCAAGCGCTGTAACCGCTGAGCCACTGCTCCAGCTCCTATTATTTTTAGTTTTTGAGACAAGGGTCTTGCTATTTTTTTATCTTATTCAGAAATTTATTTGTTGAACAATCAAACAAGCTTCTAATGAAATAATATAATATATATATAAATTCTGAAAATTAGATTTATCCCCAATAGCCCCCCAATTACCCACCCTTATCCCTCCCCCACCTCCTTCCCAATACATCTCTACAAATGCCTTAGGTTGCAGGACATTACACCTTATCTGGATTTAAAACATGATAATAGACCTCCTTTCTCATGGGTCTTGCTATTTTTGAGATGGCTGGTCCGGATTTCCAGGACTCAAGGAGCCCACCTATGTCAGCTTCCCAGCTAGGGATGCATTTTTTTATAAGTCAGTCGGGAACTTTAAATATGATGAACATTATCTGTGTGCATCCAACATTGCTGAATTGAGGGCTCCTCACAGTTTAAAACTCCATAGACTGACAAACAGCTTGTCACTAGGGCTCCAGTGTGTTGTTGCCTTTCCTCTAGTCCCCACTCTAAAGGTGGGTGGCATCAGCTCCCTTCCCACCTTCCAGCTATCTTCCTGAAGAGGTTAGGGAGACCAAAGTCAGTGGCAACTTCACCTGAAGATCTCCTACCTCTTTTTAGGGAAGAAATCCACTGAACCCATACCTGGCCCCAGGTGGCTGCACACTGTGTGCTAAAATAAACTGGTTTGAGCCCATGAATATTACCCAAGAAAAAACTGGGACTCAGATGTTGACAATTTAGGTTTCATTTTTTTTCTTTTTTTGGCGGCAGAAGCTGAACACAGGGGCACTTTACCACTGAGCCACATCCCCAGCACTTTTCATATTTTATTTTGAGACAGGGTCTGGCTAAGTTGGTTAGGGCCTCCCTAAATTGCTGAAGCTGGCCTCAAACTTGAAATCCTTCTGCCTCAACCTCCTAGTGAGCTGCTGGGATTACAGGCTCCATTTCACTAAACCCACCCAATTTAGGTTTCTGGGGGAGGGGGGAAGCAAGCAGTACAGGCCACTGTTGTGCAAGCCTGTAATTCTAGTGACTGGGAAGACTAAGGCAGTTTTACAAGTTCAAGTTTAAATTGTCCAGCTTGGGCAACTCAGCAAGACCCTGTATCAATTATCAAATTTAATGGCCAGGCTTGGTGGCCAACACCTGTAATGCCAGTGGCTCTGGAGGCTGAGGCAGGAATATTGCAAGTTCAAAGCCTGCCTCAGCAACTTTGTGAGGCCCTAAGGGATTAGGCTAGACTGTCTCAAAATAAAAAATAAAAAGGGCTGCAGATGTGGCTCAGAGGTTAAGTGCCCCTGAGTTCAATCCCTCCTACCAAATAAGTAAGTAAATAAATAAAATCTAATTTTAAAAGATTGGGGAGTATAACTCAGTGTCATAGCTTCCTAGGGTTGATCTTCAGTACCCGGAGGGTGTAAAAAGTTGGTTATCTTGCATAATAAGCACAGGCCATATCATTCTGGGTGATTTGGTATTCAGTCTTCTGAGAGAATGGAGGAAGAGGAGGACGGAGGATAAGAAGGCATGCTAAGGTTCTTTTTGGAAATTCCCATTCACCTTTAGTTTAGAAATATGTTTGGCAAATTGACTTAATAGTCAAAAGAGCAGAGAAATAACTTTCTGCAGGCACCTTGTTGAGTTAGAATTTCATAAAACTTTAGAAGTTATTTGTTTGCCAAAAATATCAGTCTAGAAGCAGCCATGGTTGCTTTTTTTTTTTTTTTTTGGCTTTAAACTGCCATTTTCTTTTTTTCAGCTCACATCAATTTTTTAAAATTTGTTCAAGATAGTCTTACATTTAGGAGGGAATTGTTGCCATACAATCATGAACACATGCGTAACGACAGAGCAAGCCGAGGCTGACACCATTCCATGGTCTCCCCCCTTTGGGTTCCCCCATCCCATGTTACCCCTACTTTACCCCGCGTTAGTGGGGCTTCTGAAGGAAGTCTAAGGTTCCCCACTGTGTTGATAACCCCCTACTCCCGCCCTCCAGCGGCCTTGATATCATGGTTGCCATTTCTTAAGAGTTCTGTTCTGAGGACTCACGCTAATCAAGTGTTCATTTCCCCCTCCTAGGGATTGAACCTGGAGCCTCTTGTGCGTTTTTTTTAAAACCCTAAAGGCGACCTGGGGACCTTCCGCGTTAGCCGCCGACCCGTGATCCACGCAGGTCCCAGCTCAGCTCCCCGGAGGCCTGGCCCAGGCTGAGATCCCCTCCCCCAAGCAGGTGTCCCCGCCCCTCCCCGCAGGCCCCGCTACCCCGGGGGCCCTCCACGCTGCCAGAGGTCCCCGCCCCACCTGCGGTCCTCTCCGCACCAGCAGCCCCGCCCACCCCCTCGCCCAGACCGGAGCCCCCTCGCTTTTCTCCTGGCCGGCGGCGGTGCGGGGGAAGACGCCGGGACGCCTGGGAAGGCGAAACTCGATCTTTGCCCGGAGGTGTTCCGCGTCCCCGGCGCCGTCACGTGTTGCGGAGGCGCGGGGAGGGGCGGGCGAGGTGGGGCGTATATAGCGGGGCCGCCGGGGGCCGCGGGTCCGAGCCTGTCGGGGTTGCTGCGTCGGCTGCGTCCCTCGCGTCTTCGCTGCGGTCAGTGGGTGGGTGCGCGCCCCGCGAGTGCAGCGCCGAGATGGGGGCTCCTGGGGTTTGGAGGGCGCTGCTGCCTTGCTCCCCGCGGGGCTCCAAGCTGGGTGGCGGGGGTGGTGGTCCCCAGGCTTGGCTGGGAAGGGCCGGGACCTGTGTTTCCACCCGCGCTGTTGTTGGTAGGGGCTTTGGTTCTCCTAGCAGCTTCAGTGCGGTTATCAAGTAACCTTTGGTCTACTTGGATAATTGTGGGGAAGCAACGTCCATTTGCCCTGAAGGGACGTTATTTAAAGGGGGAATTTCGTGGGATAGACGGTGACCCTTGAGCTATCGGTACCACTGCGTCAGGCGTGTGCTTTCAGGTGACCTCTTACTCATTTCTTGTAGAACTGGGACTCTTGGTGGGGGGAGATGGGCTGGCCGGTCGATGGGCAGCCGACTGGGCAGGTTCTTAGCTCCAGGTCTGCTGATTGGCAGGAAGGCAGTTTTGTGTGGGTGTGAGTCCTTGGGGATAGAAAAATTTATATGTGACACGAATCCTGAAATGTTTATTTCCTCAGAGCACCTCTTTCCTCTTAAGCTTGGTTGCACGTAAACGTTTCAGGCCTTTTACTACGGAGGTAAAAGAGGCCCGGCTGAAGGCTGGCCTTGAACTTGGGAGCCTCCTTTACCTCAGCGCCCCCTGCCTCTGGGATTACAGGCCGATGCCACCCCGTCCGGCTTTGAATCTTCAGTCTCAACTTAGTTTTTAATCTGGTTAGCATTTTGTGAGCAGAAAATAGAATTTGTGGAAGGGGCTTGGTGGGTCTCCTGTGAACCCACTGACTCAGCTGGCTGAGTTAGTAGGATGGTAAGTTTGAGACTAGCCTCAGAAATTTAGGGAGAACCTTACTCAGACTAAACAGGGTTGGTGGAATTTCTCAGTGGTAGAGCTTAGTTAAGCATGTGGGACACCCTTCAATCCCCAGTTAAGGAGGGGCTTTGCTAGTGTCCTGGTAGAAAAGTACCATAACTATGTTAACAACTTTGCCAACCTTGCCTTTCCCTTCTGAGCCTCATTTTCTTTCTTCCTTCCTTCCTCCTTATTTCCCATGTCCCTCTCTTTTTGATAGTAGACACTTTTAGGATAGTAAAATGGCTAGGTAGTCAGGCGTACCTAGATACCAGAGGTATCTGCCAGAGATAGTAAAATGGCTAGGCCCCATCTAAGAGCTAGCTGGTAGAGTTCCGTTGACAGGGCATACCCCGGGCCTTCCTAAGTAAATGACCTTGAGGTTCACCCATGGGAGCCGCTCCTTTGGAAAACTAAGAAGGGTGTGTGTGTGTGTGTACACAGATGGGAACTTGGAAAGAATTGCTGCCTGTTCTGCATAGATTTTAACCAGTGACTTTGGTGCTTAGTTTCAATGCCTGTTTTGCATAGGTTTCAACCGATGATGTAGATGCATTTCTCATTGCCTGCTTTGCATGAATCTTAATCAAGGCTCAGACCCAAACCAATATAACCCCTGGCCTACCCTCCATTAGAAGGTGTCCTGCTTCCAGGTGCCCTTCTGCCTTGCAGAGTCTCTGCTCTCCTTCCATAAATAAATCCTACTCCTTTTACTCCTCCTTCCGTGGTTGTCCGTGGATTTTATTCTTCAAATTTGTGAGACAAGAACCCAGAAGATTGGCGCCAAATTCCTGGGGGGGTGAATTTCCATCACACCAAGAGCTGCAACAGCCAGCATTTAGATGGCAAGCTGCTAACACTATTTTGACCTCAGAAACCCGCAGCCAGCCCAAATTCCCAGTTTTAGCTGGGAATAGCTGCAAACACTAGAAGCGGGCTATTTTGGCGGCTGGAATCTCTAGTCGGCCCAGACTCCATTTGCCAGTGGGAGCAGAGAATCCAGCCTCATCTCAAAAACCCTGCAACAGTATGGATAGCACCTAGGAACCACTGAACCACATCCCACACCCTTTTTTATTTTTTATTTTGAGGCACAGTCTGGCTAAGTTGCTTAAGTCGTTGCTAAGTTGCTGAGGCTAGCTTTGAACTTGTGGTCCTCCTGCCTCACCCTCCCTAGCTGCTGGGCTCATAGGTGGGCACCTGTGCTGGGCCTCTTTTCTGTTGAAAATTAACACTTAAGCTCCAAAACCTTGAGTAAGGGGTAATTTACCCAGGGACTGGGGGGACTCAGTGTAGGAAGAAATGAGGGAGACCACAGTTAGCACACCTTGAATTTTCATAACTTGAAATGAGGATAGGGTAACCTATCTGGGATCATTCCAGTGTCCTGAAACAAGTTTCTCTTCTACAGGTGTTTTTTCCTCCCTCCAGGAAGAAAATGGCCTCTGTTGCAGTTGATCCTCAACCGGTATGAATTTCAAATAGCCATTTTCTAGACTCCTTCCTCTTCTGGTATGTTTCTGTGACTTAACATCCACACCTCTTTGGTTGCAGAGTGTGGTGACTAGGGTGGCTAACCTGCCCTTGGTGAGCTCCACGTACGACCTTGTGTCCTCAGCTTATGTCAGTACAAAGGATCAGTATCCCTATTTGAAGTCTGTATGTGAGATGGCAGAGAAGGGTGTGAAGACCGTGACTTCAGTAGCGGTGTCAGGTGCTCTGCCCATCATCCAGAAGCTAGAGCCGCAAAGTAAGTTCTGATTTCTCTCCACCCGCCTCAACATATGTCATCTCAAGGATATCGTCATAGTGGGGCATACCTACAGTCCCAACTCCTCAGGAGGTTGAGGCAGGAGCATTGAGTTCAAGGCGGGTCTGGAAAACTTAGTGAGACTTTTGAAATAAAAATGTAAAAAGGGCTCTGTGATAAAGTGCCCCTGGGTTTAGTTGTGAGAACTGGAAAAACAAACAAAAAAAGAATCATAAATACGTTTGTGTTTTGTGAGTGGGTTCTTTCACCTAGCATTTGTTTATTTCTGGTACTAGTGATTAAACCCAGGGGTGCTTTACCACTGAGCTACATCCCCAGCCTTTTTTTTTTTTCTTTTTTCGAGAAGACAGGGTCTCACTAAGTTGCTTAGGGCCTCACTAAATTGTTGAGGCTGTCCTTAAACTTGTGATCTTCGTTCCTCAGCTTCCAGTGTAGCTGGAGTTAGTCTTGTGCCACTGTGCCTGGCTCACTTAGGTTCATCCACTTTATAGTGTCACATCAGCTCTTCTTCCTCCTGCTTCTTTTTTTTTTTTTTTTTTTTTGGTACCAGGGGCATTAACCACTGAGCCACAACCCCAGTCCATTTTATTTTGACATAGGGTCTTGCAAAGTTGCTTAGGGCCTCCTTAAGTTGCTGAGGCTGGCTTTGCTTGTGATCCTCCTGCCCCAGCCTCCTGAGCCACAGGGATTAGAGGTGTGCCTTGGCCCCCAGGTTTTTTTTTTTTTTTTTTTTTTTTTTTTGGTATTAGGGGTGGAACCCTGATTCCTGAAGCTTAGCCACTGAATCACATCCCCAGTCCTTTATTTCTTATTTATTTATTTTTTTTAGAAAGAGAGAAAGAATCAGTTTTATTCATTTCTTCTTCTGGTCTTTGTTTCTCCAGCACTTAGTTGTGTATGTGGTGCTGGGGTTTGAACCTGGGCCCTTGTGCATGCCGAGCAAATGCTCTGAGCCTGCCCTCACCTTTTAATCTCTTTATGGAAAAATATTCCATTGTGTAGTTAGACCCAATTTTGTTTATTTGCTCATCAGTTGATGGACACCTGGGTTGCTTGTACTTTTTGGAGATTATGTTTCTGTGAACATGTGTACAAGTTTTTGCGTAGACTTAGGGGAAGGTTGGACTGAAATCTGAACCTTGTTAGGGAACTCCAGGGTACTGTTAGCTCATTGTTTCTTGATGAGAACCCAAAATGTACTGCTATGTACTAAATTAGGAACAGGAATTAAGTAGGAATTAAGCTATCATTGAGATACTAATTTGAGAGTTTCTGGACACCTTATTCCTTGAATCAGGGTTCAGGGGAAGCCTAACTACTCTTGGAATTAACATTAGGGGCCAGCTGATCAGGAAGAACCTTAGCCAACTTCCTACCTGACCCATTGATGCCTCTTCCTTTTCCTGTTCCACCTTCACACCCTCTTACTTCCCTGTTGGTGGAAAAAAGTTGCCAGCAACCTGTCAAACCTCTTGCTCTCTGGCTAGAGAAGCCAGACAATGCATATTGTGGTGAAACATTTTGGCTGTCTTTTTGTAATAAGGCTAAAGATATAAAATATAGTATTGGATGTTCATTCTGTAACACTGTTACATTGGCATTGTTTTGTTTCTCTACCTAATCTCATCAATATTTGATTCTTCCAGTTGCAGTTGCCAATACCTATGCCTGTAAGGGGCTGGACAAGATAGAGGAGAAACTGCCCATTCTGAATCAGCCAACAGCTCAGGTGAGGTTAGGATGAAAGTGGTGAGGTCTGCTGTTTTCATGTTCTACCTGTATGGCACAGGCTGTCCATGCCCTAAACAGGAAAATACTTGTTTTTTTATCCTGGAATTGGATGTATATTTTTAAACACTAATGGCTACTCCCTTACTGCCTGAATTTTTGTCAGATTGCATTCAAGAAGCAGAGAACTATCCACCTTTGGCAAGAATATTTTTAGTCTATCAACATGTGATGTTTCCCCTGCAGATAAAATGGACCTCAAATAACTGATTCTCATGTGATGCTGGATACATTCAGAAATGGTGTATGGAAGGTTTTCTCACTTGCCTTGGTGCGTTGCTTATAGGACTACCATGTATAAGGAGTAGCTAGCCAGTGTCGACAGAAACGATAGCGTATCCATCCCAGTGATCCTTATTAGTTCAGATTCTGTTCTAAAAGATTCTTTTTAAAAAAAAATTTTATTAGAGAGGGACAGTGAGAGAGAAAGAGAAAATGAATTTTATTTAGTGTTTCATGTGGCTTTCATTTTGTTGTTCCAACATTTCATTGTGTACATGGTACTGGGGTTTGAACCTGCGTCCTCATGAATGCTAGGCAAGCTCTGTAACCACAGAGCCACCGCTCCAGCCTCTAAAGATGATTCTTTCAGATTAAAAATACAGCATGGGGGGTGGGTAACATGGCACAAAATGTGCCACGCCTGTAGCCTCAGCAGCTTGGGAGACTGAGGCAGGAGGATCTCAGGTTCAAAGTCAGTCTTAGCAACTTATGAAGGCCCTAAACAACTTAGTTGAGACCCTGTCTGTAAATAAAAAATTTTAAAAAAGGTCTGGGGATGTGGCTAAATGGTTAAGTGTCCCTGTGTTCGATCCCTGGTATCCTCCTGCCTCAGCCTCTGGAGTAGCTCGGACTATAGGTGTATGTGCAGCTGTACCCAGCTAAATCTGACTTTTCTTAAATTATCATGTCTTCTAATGCATGTGTATGTAATATAGATGCCCCTTGATTTTTTTTTTTTTTTTTTTGAACCTGGGACTGAACCCAGGGGTGCTCAGCTATTGAGCCACATCCCCAAACCTTATTTTTTTTTAATTTTGAGACAGGGTCTCATTAAGTTGCTGAGGCTTACGTTGAACTCACTATTCTGCTTCAGCCTCCTGAGCTGCTGGGATCATAGGAGTGCGCCACCACACCTGGTGCTCCTTGACTTTTTTTTGTTTTGTTTTATAAGAGAGAATCAGTTTTCTTTAATTTTCTACATGGCTTTCGTTGCTCTGAGACTTTGTTGTGTGAGTGGTGCTGGGTTGAACTTGCGTACTCATGCGTGCCACAGCTCCAGTCATGCCCCTTGACTTTTGACAACTATATTACGATATACCATCATAAGTTGAAAATATCTTAAAGTCAAATAGTGCATTTGAGGGATGGGAGTGTAAATCAGAGATAGAATGCTTGCCTTAGAGTGTTTAAAGCCCTGATTTTGAGAAAAGAAAGTTGTTTTCTCAAATTTAATCATATAACTGTAATTATGAAGCTACAAATATTTTTTGTAATTCAGTTTTCAAGTGGATGGGTTCTGGTGCTGCGATCCCTATCTCAAATCATAGCCTTTACCACTTTTGTGATTTTTCTTTTTCTTTCTTTCTTTTTTTTTTTTTTAAAGAGAGAGGGAGAGAGAAATACAGAATCAGTTTTATTTAGTTTTTCATGTGGCTTTTGTTGCTCTGACACTTTGTTGTATACATGGTGCTGGAGTTTGAACCCATGTCCTCAAACATGCCAGGTAAGTGCCATATCCACCAAGCAACCACTCCAACCCCACCTTCGTGGTTTTTTTTTTTTTTTAATTATT
>PVKS010038542.1:0-17851 GCA_004027875.1 Aplodontia rufa
GAGGACTGAACTCTGGGCCTTGGGTATGCTAGGCAAGTGCTCTGCCACTGAGCTAAATCCCCAACCCCTGCAAATCTGGGTATCTATTTTTGTTTTTTATAAAGAGAGAGGGACAGTGAGAGAGACAGAGAAAGAGAGGAACAACTTTATTGAGTTTTTCACATGGCCTTAGTTGCTCCAACACTCAGTTGTGTACGTGGTGCTGGGGTTTGAACCCGGGTCCTCGTGATTGCCAGGCAAGTGCAGAAACTGCTGAGCCACCGCTCCAGCCCCCAAATCTGGGTATTTTAAAGCTCTTTACCAGAAGCTGCATCTTAGCAAGTTCTATTGATTTTTATGTTTTCTCTTTTCTTCCTCCTCCTCCTCCTTTCTTCTGAATACTGAACCCAGGAGTGCTTTACCTCTGAGCTACATCCCCAATCCTTTTTTAATTTTTTTTTTAAATTTTAAGACAGGGTCTTATTAAGTTGATGAGGCTGACCTGGAACTTGTGATCCTCCTGCCTCAGTCTCCCAAGTCACTGGGATTACAGGTGAGCTCCACAGCACCTGGCTCATCGATTTCGATCTCTACTTTTGCTTCTCTCCCTAGGTTTATCTTGCTGCTTGTTTTCTCGCTCCTCGGGTTGGATGCTTCGTTTACTTTGAGTCTTCCTTGTTAAAGGAAATGCTTTGGCTGCCTGGAGTTGCAGTTGTTACTGTGTCTGAACGGCCTGTAACTGCAGTATCATTCCTTTCTTTGATTCAAGCTATTAAAGAATAAATTTCCAAGTGATTTTTTGCTTATCCTTTCTTTTTAAATTTGTTTTTATTGCATTGTGGACAATGTGGCCTGAAACACGATGGCCTGTTAGTCCCCCTGAGGGCCTCAAGGCCTACAGCGTCACCAGTTTGTTACTTCCTTACAGACGTTTGAGTTAAATGTCTTTCTGTTTGTACAGATCCTTTATTTTTTATTTTTACTTTTTGGTACCAGGGATTGAACCCAGGGGCATTTAACCACTGAGCCGCACCCCAGCCCTAATTATTTATTTATTTTGAGTCGGGGTCTTGCTAAATTGCTTAGGGCCTCACTAAGTTGCTGAGGTTGACTTTGAACTTGGGACCCTCCTGCCTCAGCGTTTTAGTCAGCTTTTTTTGCTGCTGTGACCTGACCAGAACAATTTTAGGAGGATGAGTTTTATTTCGGGGCTCACATTTTCGGAGGTCTTAGTCCATGGAAGGCTGGCTCCACTCCTTGGGACTCAAGGTGAGCCTGAACATCATGGCAGGCACAGGTCCAGGGAGCAGAGAGCCCAAGGCGTCACATCAGGAAGCATAATAGAGAACTATATAGAATCTATACCCCACGGGCATGGCCCCAGTGACCCACTTCCTCCAGCCACACCCCACCCACCTACAGCTGCCAGTTTCCCTTCAAGGGGATCAACTCACTGATTGGGTTAAGGCCTTTATAACCTCAGCCTTCCTGAACTGTCACATGCGAGCTTTGGGGGACACCTCACATGCAAACCATAACTCAGCCTCCTGAGACGCTGGGATCACAAGTGTGCACCACTGCACCCAGCTGAACACATCTTTTAATTGAAGCTTATTTTTCCAAACTGGCATTCCTAGGAATGTGAATCCTCCAGGTTGCTCGGATACAGTCCGCTGCCTGTCCTGTGGGCTTACTACCGTGTTGGCCTGCAGCTTGCCTAGCCAGAGTGGTCTGGGTCTGTTCTTTTCTCCTCACCTCCACTACCACCTGCGGGAGCAGGGATACCAAATGCCCCCAAAGGCCCGAGTCGAAAGCTTGATTGGCAGTCCATGGTGCCCTTGGGCGGTTGCCAGAAACTGTAAAGAGGCACAGCCCAGCGGGAGGAAGTGACATCACTGGGAATATGCCCTTGAAGGGGTAGTGGAGCCTCGCCCACTGCCTCCTCTCTCTCCTCTTCCTGGCTGCTATGAGCTGAGCAGCTACTATGTGCTCCTGCCAGGATGTTCTGCCTCACCATAGACCCGGAGCAACAGGCCAAGTAGCTATGACCTGAAACCTCTGAAAGAGTGAGCCAAAGCAAACCTCTCCTTCTTACAAGCTGGTTATCTCAGTGACTTTGTTACAGTAATGGCCAGCGAACACACCACCTCCAGCAGCTAGTTTTCCATGGAACGTATTTCAGAAAAGTGTTGTAAAGTTTCTCTTATATCTTGAGGACCAACTATTTCTGCAGGCCCATCGACTCATCCCTCAGGTATGGATGCTGGTTTTTTTGAGATGAGGACAGATTCTCTGCTCCCGCTGGCAAATGGAGTCTAGACCGACTGCAGATTCCAGCAGCCAAAGTAGCCCATTTTCAGTGTCCGCAGCTATTCCCAGTTAAAACTAGGAATTGGGGCTGGCTGCAGGTTTCCGCAGTAGAAATAGTATTAGCAGCCCCCCAGCTAAGTATTGGGTTTTCCCCGCTGCTGTTGAGGGGTGCATTGCAGCTCTTGGTGTGGAAATTCACCCCGGGAATTTGGTGCCAATCTTCTGGGTCCTTGTCTTGTGAATTTGAAGAATAAAATCCACAGACAACCACAGAAGGGAAGAGTAAAAGGAATAGGATTTATTTAAGGAAGGAGAGCAGAGACTCTGAGGTGGAGGGGCACCTGGAAGCAGGACACCGTTTATTGTAAGTTAGGCCAGGGATTACATTGGTCTGGGTACAGTCTTGACTAAGGTGCACGTAGAGCAGGCATTGAGGAAGGCACCAGCATCATTGGTTAATCTCTATGTAAAACAGGCATTGAAACTGAGCACCAGTGTCACTGGTTAAAGTTTATGTAAAACAGGAGGCAAATGCTTGCTTTCTCGTCCCCACCTGCATCCACACCCACTTCTTAGTTTCCTGGCCTCTGGGACAAGGGGTGGCTCCCACAGGTGAGGCTCATGGTCATTTGCATATGAAGGCCCTGAGCACACCTGTCCATCACCCTGCTGGCCAGCTTCCCTGGAGGTTGACCAGGGCCCAGGGGCCTGACTGCCTCCCCATTTCACACTCTCTCCTAATCTGTCTCAGCGTGACCTCTCCCTCTGAGCCAGTGTTTTCTCTGCTGTTTTCTCAGGAGGGACTGAAGCGGGGAATGTCTGTGGGGTATGTATGACGCGGTGCCAGGCTTGGTTCGGGTTGCATTTGCTGTCCTGCTCCACCATCTTGGAGGCCCGGGAGTCCCTGTTTCACAGGGACTGGGGTGAGGAGTAAGTGGCATGGCTGTGTCACTGCTGAGCTCAAGGGTTTCTCTGTGTGCCCTCCCAGCTCAAAATTAGCAGGATCCCCTTTCCTGGCCACAGGAACGACCCACCCCTCCTTCCAGCGTCCGTCTGGGAGGGCAGGAGACCGGCCATGCGCAGCTCCAGGGCCCAGCCCCACCGCCTCCCAGCAGCTCAGCACTGAGGACCACCGCCTGGTGGCCTTCGATTTCCTGTTCCCTGCTGCGCTGGGGGTCCTCTTGGTGGATACAGCCTGTGGCACCCAGAATATGCTTGGGTTCTCCCTTAAGACAAGGGTTCAGGAAGTAAAAGTGAGCCCACACAAGGGTGAGGGAGTGAGACACTTGTATATGCATTCACATGCAAATATTTAAAAAGAATAGGAGAACAGGGGCAGTGGCACAAGCCTGTGACGCAGGATGCCGTGGCCCCGGGATTGCAAGTACAAAGCCAGCCTCAGAGATTTAGTGATGCCCTAAGCAACTTAGCGACACCCTCTTTCTTTCATTCATTCATTCTTTTTTATTGAGGAGTTGAGTTGTTGTACAATCGTGACTGCATCTAAAGTAACAATATGATATGCATTTGATCCCAATCCAGTATCACCTCCACATCACCCACACCCAGACTCTTGATTCTTTCCTATGTTTATATATATGTACATATATGTGTGTGTATGAACTTTCCAGAATTAAATGATCACATAAGTATTATTTGGCTTTTTCGGGGGTGGGTAAAGAGTAGGCTACATTGTTGATTGTCTCCCTAGATCCCTCCCTGTCTTCCTTCCCTCTCCCCTCTTCCCTCCCTTTCCCCCTATACATCTATGGATCCTCTAGATTATGTGTTGCTACACTTTTGCTGGGTCTAATACATGAGTTTGACTACCTTTCACCCAAGTCTGGTTTAGCTCCAGCCTCCACAAATGAGGGAAAAATTTGACCCTTGAGTCTCTGGGTTTGAACTTTGCTCAGCATGATTTCTTCCATTGCCATCCATTTACCCTCAAAGGCTAATGCCTGAGTAGAACTCCACTGTATATATACACCAGCTTTTGGATCCATCCATTCAGTCTGCAGCACCTAGGTGATTCCATAATTTAGCTATTATAAATTAAGCTGCTATGAACATGGATTTTGCTGTGTTGCTATAATGTGCTGATTCTAACTCCTCTGGGAAAATACCCAGAAGAGGAAGAGCTGGTTTGTACAATGGATCCATCCCTAATTTTTTGAGGACTCTCCACACTGCTTTCCAGAGCAGCTGGACCAGTCTGCAGTTCCACCAACAGTGCACTAGTGCTCCTGTCTCCCCACAACCCCTCCAGCATCTGTTATTGTTTTTATTCTTCATCTTTGTCAACCAGACTGGAATGAGATGAAATCTTAATATAGTTTTGATTTGCATTTCTCTGATTACCAGTGATTTAGAACACTTTCTCATGTATTCATTGGCTTGCTTGATTTCTCTGTTGAGAAGTCTCTGTTTAGGTCACTGGCCCATTTATTGATTAGATTGTGATTTTGAAATTAAGTTTTTTCAGTTCTGTGTAAATTTTGGATATTAGTCCCTTGTTGGAGGAATCACAGGTCATGATTCTCTCCCATTCTGTAGGTTCTCTGTTGACAGTTTTGACCAATTCTTTGAGCAAAAGCTTTTTAATTTAATGGCATCCCACTCCTTAATTCTTGACTTTAATTCTTTCACTTTGGGATTCATGTTGAGAAAGTAGTTGCCAACTCCCATATGTTGGAGAGTTGCTCATAATTTTTCTTCTAGCAGTTGTATGGTAAGTGGTTTAATTCCTAAATCCTTGATCCATTTCAATTTGATTTTTTGTGCAAGGTGAGAGATAAAGATCTAATTTCAACTTCCTGCAAGTGGCTGTCCAGTTTGTCCAGCACCATTTGTTGAATAGGCTGGCTCTCCTGCATCTTACATTTTGGCCCCTTTGTCAAATATCAGATGTTTAAAGATTTGTGGGTTTGTCTCAGAGTCTTCTGTTCTATTCTGTTGATCTTCGTGCCTATTTTGATACCAGTACCATGCTGGTGTGTTTTTTTTTTAAGAGAAAATTTTATTTTTTCGTCTAGTTTATGTTTTTCCGACACTTACCAACACTTACCACTGAGCACTTCCCTTGCATGTGTGAGGGACCCCAATTTTATTTTTTCTTTTATGAGGGAGTTATTATACAATCATAAATGCATACAAAGCAACATGTGTTAGGTATATGGTCTTAAACCAGAATTTCCCCCACATTGCCCATCCTCTAGTCTCTTGACTCTTCTACATTTTGCCCTACAAGTGATATTAATGCTTAGATTGTGAATTATCCAGAATTAAATGATTGCTCAAGTATTATTGTATTCTCAGGGGGTAAAGAGTATGCTACATTGTTGATCGTCTCCCTGGATCCCACCCTATCCTCCCTCCCTCTCTTCTCCCCGACCTGTCTCCTCCTCCCCCCTCCCCCCACATGTCTATGGTTGTCCTCGTTTATGTGTCGCCATAACCGCTGTCTTTGTTACCACAGCTCTATAGTATAGTTTTAGATCTGGTATAGTGAAACCACCTGTTTTGTCTTTCTTGCTTAGTAATGTTTTAGCTTTTCTGGGTTTCTTGTTCCAAATGAATTAGAGAATTGCTTTTTCTATATCTGTATAAAATGGCATTGGTACCTTGATGGGGATTGCATTGACTCTGTGTAGTGCTTTAGGCAGAATGGCCATTTTAATTATATTAATTCTCAAGAACATGGAATGTCTTTCCATCTTCTCAGGTCTTCTTCAATTTCTGTCTTCAATATTCAATAATTTTTGTTGTAGAGGTCTTTTGCTTCCTTTGATAGATTAATGCCCAAGTATTTTATTATTATTTCTGAGGATATTGTGAAAGGGATCAATTTCCTGATTTCTTCTTCTGCCCTGTTATTGTTAGTGTATAGGAAAGATAATGATTTACGAGTGTTGATCTTGTAGCCTGCTACTTTGCTAAATCTGTTCATGAGCTCAAGCAGTTTTCTGGTGGAGTTTTTTGGGTCTTCCAGATATAGGAGCATGTAGTCAGCAAAAAGGGATAATTTGACTTCCTCCCTTCCTATTCTTATCCCTTTGATTTCGTTCTCTTGACTGATTGCTCCAACCAGGGTCTAGAGGACTACCTTGAATGAAAGTGGTAAGAACAGGCAGCCTCCTCTTGTTCCTGAGTTTAGTGGAAATACTTTCAGCTTTTCTCTGTTTAGTATTATACTTGCTGAGGGTTTGTTCTATATGGCCTTTACATAGTTAAGTTCCTTTGATCCCTATCTTCTCCAGAGTTTTGAGCATAAATGGGTGCTGGATTTTATCGAAGGCCTTTTCTGCATCTATGGAGATGATCATATGGCTTTTGTCCTTAATTCTGTTTAAGTGATGAATCATATTTATTGATTTGCATATGTTGAACCAGCCTTGCATTCCTGGAATGAAGCCCACTTGATTGTGATGGATTATCTTCTTGATGTATTTTTGAATGCATTTGCTAGAATCTTAGTAAGAATTTTTTGCGTCAGTGTTCATGAGGGATGTTGGTCTGTAGTTTTCTTTCTTTGATGTGTTTTTGTTGGGTTTTGGTATCAGAGTTATGGTTGCCTCATAAAAAGTGTTTGGGAGAGTTTCCTCTTTTTCAATTTCTTGGAATAGCTTAAGGAGAGGTGTTAGTTCCTCCATATAGGTGTGGTAAAACTCAGGGGAGAATTCTTTAGGTCCTGGGCTTTTCTTCTTTGAAAGTCTTTTAATTGCTATATGGATTTCAGTGCCTGTTTAGAATTTCCATATCATCCTGCATCAATTTAGGATGTTGTATATGTCTAGAAATTTGTCCACATTTTCCTGCTTATCCAATTTTTTTTTTTTTAGAGAATCAATTTTATTTAGTTTTTCTTGTAGCTTCCATTGCTCTGACACTCATTTTATACATGGTTCTGGAGTTCAAACTCACATCCTTGTGCATGCCGGCAAGCACCATAACTGCTGAGCCACCACTCCAGCCCCTCAACTTATCTAATTTTGAGGAGTATGGTTTTTTCAAAATACATTCTGATAATCTGTTGAATTTCTGTGGGTTCAGTGGTGATCACCCCCTTTTTGTTGGTGATTTTGTTGATTTGCTTCATTTCCTTCCTTCTTTTAGTGAGATTGGCTAGGGGGTCTGTCAAATTAATTTAGTTTTTCAAAGTACCAGCTCTTTGTTTTTATTTATTTATTTATTTTCTTGATTTTGTTGATTTCAGCTGTGATCTTGATTATTTCCTGCCTTCTGCTGGGTTTGTAGTTTGATTGTTCTTCCTTTTGTAGGGATTTGAGGTAGAGCATAAGCTTATTTAATTCATGATCTTTCCTATTTTTTTGGCACTCCTTGCTATAAATTTTCCCCTAATGAATGTTTTCATGCTGTCCCAGAGGTTTTGATACACTGTGTTTTCATTCTTATTCACTTCCAAGAATTTCTTGATTTTTTCTCTCATTTCTTCTTGGATCCATTCTTCATTTAATTGGGTATTATTCAATCTCTATGTATATGTATATTTATTTTTATTATTTTTGCTGTTAATTGCTAGAATCGTGGTATCATGAACTGATAGGCTATATAGGGTAATTTCTATTTTTTTATATTTCCTGAGATTTCCTTTGTGAACTAGAATATGACCTATTTTCGAGAAGGATCTATATGCTGCTGAGAAGAGAGTAAACTCAGCCAATTTGGGGTGGAATATTCTATAGATATCTGTTAAGTCCTTTTGATTTAGGGAGTAGTTTAGACTGAGCAATCTCTTTATTTATTTATTTTTTTGATGATCTGTCTTTTGGTGATATAGTAGTATTAAAGTACCCTAGTATTGTTATGTTGGGATCCATAAGTGGTTTTATGTCATTGAGTAATTTCTGCATATAGTTGGAAGTGTTGGTGTTTGGAGAGTATATGTTTACTATGGTTATATCTTCCTGATGTATTGTTCCCTTTACTATGATGTAGTGGCCTTCTTTATCTCTTCTGATTAGTTTATGTTTGAAATCTATTTTATCAGATATAAGGATTGCAACACCAGCTTGCTTTCTTGGGTTATATGTCTGGTAGATTTTTTTCCATCCTTTCACCCTCAATCTTTGATGCTGTATGATGATGTATCTCCAAGCAGCACATTGTTAGATTTTGTTTTTTGATCCAGTCTTTTGCTTGGTGCATTGAGATCACCCATGTTAGTGTTAGGATAGTTATGTGGTTGTAGTTCATAGTCATAGGGATAGGGACAGTGAGAGGGAGTGGGGGAGTGAGAAAGACAGAATAAATTTTATTTAGTTTTTCATGTGGCTTTTGTTGCTCCAGCACTTCATTGTGTGTATGGTACTGGGGTTTGAACCCATGTCTTTGCTCATGGCAGGCAAGCACCATAACCATTGAGCTACCACTCCAGCCCCTCTTGGTTGTCTTTTGATAGCATGTACTTTTATTGAATTTCCTCTGTTTGTGACATTTGAGGATAGGTTGCTTGTTCTTCTATCTGGAGTTTATCTTTGAGAATTCTTTGTAATGCTGTATTTCTGTTGATGAATGTTGCAAGTTTTATCTTATCATTAAATGTTCCTTTTTCCCCTTTGAATTGGAAGCTGAGTTTTGCTTGGCATAAATATTCTTGGCTGCAGGTTGTGGTCATTCAGACATTGAAACATCTTCTTCCAGGATCTTCTTGCTTCTAAGGTATGAGCTGAAAAGTCAGAGGTGATCCTTATTGGTTTGCCTCTAAATGTGATTTGGCATTTCTCTCTTACAGTTTTTAATATTCTTTCTGTGATTTCCATGTTGTATGTTTTGAATATGATGTGCCTTGGTGAGCTTTTCATTTGATTAGGCCTATTGGGGATCCTATGTGCTTCTTGAATGACCATATTTGATTGTATTTTAATATGGGAAATTTTTTCTTTTAACAATTTTGTTGAGAACGTTCTTTTATACCATTCATTGTATTTCAATTTCTTCTTGTATCCCAATTACTCTTATATTGTTTCTTCTGATTTCATCCCAGACATTTTTAAAATTCTGTTCATGATCTATGAGGTTTTTATTTCTTTGCCATCTGTGCCCTCAAGCTTACTCAGCCTATCTTCATTATCATAAGTTCTTTCTTCAGAATCATTTTCAATAGAAATTAATCTCTTATTAAATTTATCCATTGAGGCTTTGATTTGGTTGATTGAGGATTTCAAGTCTAAGACTTCTCTTTTCAGGGTATCCATTTCCTTGTTGAAGAAGGTTTTCATCTCCTGTGTTTGTTCTCTTATTTCCTTCTTTAAATCTTCTTTTAGGTTTTGATTGTTTTAGTAATCAGATCATTGATAATTTTTTCTAGGTTTTCTTCTTGCTCCCTATCCATGGACTGCATGGTTGGGGAGGTGTGGATTTGAGACAAAGCTTTTCTAGCCTGATTTCTCATTTTTGGATGATTTTTTATTGGACCTTGAATTGAAGTAAGTTCTTTTTCACCTTAGTTTGTGTGTGAGCCTTTGTGTACCCTTGAATTTTTCATTCTGCTGTTTTTCTCTGAATGTGAAGTGTGGGTTGGTGTTGGGATCCTGAGACTTCTCTCTAGTTGTTCCCCTGTGGGATCTTGATGATGGGTTGGGGTTTTTATCCCCTCCCTTACTTGGGTTGGGGTTCTGTCAGGATTGTTGATTTCAATAGCAGGTTCCCTAACTTGTGAAATATTTTTGACCTTTATGGTATCCAATACCTTCTTGGGATTCCTGGGCTGCTACTGCCCTAGAGAATTCAGGTAGATTCATGCTCTAAGGGGCTGTTTCCTGCTGGCCACCACTGGGGGAACTATGACTCCAGAGGGCATTCAGATTCCAGACACAGCGGGGTGAGTGCAGAGAAGCACTCCCTCTGCTGGATTTATACAAAATTCTTCCAGACCTCCGGGCTCCAGACCCTGTGCATCCTTGCATGCTATGGACCTGGCTCAGGAGGTCACGTGGGCCCTCCAATTTATTAAGGGGGAACAGGTTAAGCTGTGGCCCCTTCTCTTCCTACCCAAATCCCTCTGAGCTGGTTTACTATATGAGCTAGTCCTAGAGCTGCTCTTCTGGGTTCAACCTCTGAATATAGGCAAAGACCTGGCAGTATTATGGAGAAATCTGTTTCGTGTTCTGACTCCTTCTCGTCTACCTCTATGGTCAGGATGGCTACTGTCCAATTTCCTCATTGACAGGGGGTAGGATCCATTCTCCCCTCCCCCACAGAGAAGCCACAGATTTGTCCTAAATGAGGCACAAAGCAGAGCTCCTGTCTGCACTCAGCCTATCTGCAACAGGAGATTGAGACTTGGCAGGATTGTGGAGACTTCTATTTTAGTGACCTGTCTCCTTCTAACCTGCCTCCATGGTCAAGATGGTTACTGCCTGACCTCCTCACAGGCAGGTGGGCCCAAGGGTCTGCTCTCCCCTCCCCTGCAAAGAAGTCACCAATTTGTCCTGAGTTTGGCCCAATGTGGCATGTCTACATGCACTAGGACTCTGTGTGGCACACTGTATTGATCAGCGTCTCCCCTGCTCTCGTGTTGCTTGGAGAGCAAGTGCAGTCACAGTGACGAAGAGCTGTGTCTGAATTAATTGCTCTTTTCCACTAGCTACACCCAATTCTCCATATCACCGGGAATCTCTCACTGATTAGCACTGTGTTTCAGCGAATCTTTTCCCATTCACGCACCTTGCAGGATGGCCTTCTTTGTTTCAAGTCAAAGAGAGTGTTCAGTCACCGTGTCCCTGTGGTCCACCATCATCTTCCCTCCTTTTGAGACCCTGTTTCAAAAAAAATTTAAAAGGGCTGGGGATGTGGCTCACTGGTTAAGTACCTCTGGGTTCAATCCCTGGTTTAAAAAAGAGAGACAGAGAAGAAGAAGAGAATATATTTAGTAGGTTTCAGAATTTTAATGAGTGCATTTTTCCATAGTAAGAAATATCAGGGTTGGAGTGGTGGCTTGGCTGTTACGGCGCTTGCCTGACATGCGCGAATATGTGAGTTTGAACCCCAGCACCACATACACAACAAAGTTTCGGAGCAACGAAGGCTGCATGAAAATCCGAATAAAATTGATTCTCTCTTTCTCTCTCTCTCTCACTGTCCGACCCTCTTTTAAAAAAAGTCAAAAAAATTCAAGCCCTATTAATTAAAAAAAAAAGAAATATCAAGGAAAAGTTATATTCAGAAAAGCACATGTATGGAAATGGTAAGGGACATCTGTCTAGATGTGAGTGGTGGGCACATGCGGTTAAAGGAATGGTTCTATAAAATTGTCCTCACCCTCTACCTGCTTTCTTGTCCAGAAGCAATTTACCTGAAGCCCTGCCTAGATTAAGTGGACAGGATATGCCACATTCCTCAGCAAAACACCTCTTACCTGTAGGAGAAACGCAGGCCTCAAATAATGTCGATAAGAGGAAGCCAAATTACCCTAAAGGGGGAGACTTTTGTGACCCCTTTCATAGACCAGATCCTGAAACTCAGGGAGATAAGGATACTTCCCCTAATCATAAAATCTAAGAATTTATGGTTAAGAACCTAATAAGAACCAGTCAGGGCCAAGGTGACCTAGCGTTGTCACAGCAGTGAGGACTTGAAAGTCTGATGTCATCCTTCTGTCAGTCAAAAGTCAAGAGGTGGCCAGGACTCATTGAAAACTTTTCTGGGATCCCCAATAAAACTAGAGTGCAGGAGAAGCGCACTGTCCTTCTCCTCTCTCAGGATCCCCTCTCCCTTGAGCTTGTCCCCTTTCTCTTTTCCTATCCCTTCAGTAGATTTATGTTTGTTACTCTGAGCAACATGTCTGAAATCCTTCTGACTTGATTGAAAATCAGGGTTTGAATGGAGGGGGGGAGGGTCTTCATGCTGCCTCAGTTTACCAGAAGGCCCCTGATCTTTAATAGAAAAACTTTCAGAGGTTGAAGTGTCTGATGAAGCCAGCCACCTCAGTGGCCTTGGAAGGTCTTCAGGGAAAACTATGGGAAATCATACAAAACACAACTCAGGAGGGAGCTGGGGCACTGATACACCAACTCCTGACACCGTCATTAGTTGAAGGCTGTGTCTGAGTGTTTGCAAGTTCCTTAGCACTTCTGATCTGCAAGCCTGGGCAGTTCAGGGAGCAAGAAGTCTCATGCTTTGACGCAGAGATGAAGTAGAAAGGGCCAGAATGTACCGGAAGATCACAAGGATAAGGGTGGGATGCAGACCACATTGGTCTCAGGGTCCCTTCAACTTATTTGTCTTATTTCTTTATGTTTGGTGACTTTTGGAGTAGTCAGTTCAACAAATATTTAGCAATCAGCAATAGAAAAATAAAAAATTTTTAATGTGTAGCATCCACCAATTCTCATGATGTGAATTCTCCCACCACAGCCAATTTCAAGTGGAACAGCCATTTAGCAACCGTGACTGCTCTGAGCGAATTTGAGCCAGCAACATTCAGCACTCTAGGTCGGTTCCTCAGTTGACTGGGTCCACCCTACCTCACACTTCACCTCAAGCTTCTGGTGTGCTGGGGCTTCCTCCCATGCTAATGTAGATTTACCTGTGTTTTTCTTTGACTGATTCAGCAGGTACTTTGCAGGCAGTGGTTAGATGTATACCAGACTCTCTCATCTGGAAATCCCTTTGCTTTTCACCTTCATGCAGCATTTCCTTGGACCTGAGCTTATTGTAAATAGCAAGGAGGGACAGCTGCTGCCCTTCACCACCTCCCCTTTCATTCTTCTCCTTATGGGGCTGGGTGGCTCTCATTTTCTAGCACTCCTGCTGTGGTGTGTTGGATGCTACATAAAACCCAGGATGCCCAGGTGAGTTTGAATTTCAGATGATCAAGAAATACTTTGTAAAACCACAATATCTCAACTATTGCTTGGGACATATTTATGCTAGAAATTATTCAGTGTTTACCTGCAGTTCAAATTTAACTGGGCACCCCCTGCTAAATTTGCTAAGTCTGGCAACCAGCATTCTCTGGCAGCTGTTCCGGGGTGGGGCGGGGGTCTCCTGGGACTGCTGGCTGTCAGAGGCAGGCTTGGCTTTCCACAGAGCCTCTCATTAGGGCTCCAACTTAATCATATTAACGTGGAAATCTGTTTCTCCATTTTCTTTTGTTTCCTTTGAGAACCTGCCCCCCTGGGAACTTCATGAGGAAGGGTAATTGCCACGATGGGACTGGGTATTTCCGAGTCCTCCAGTAAGCTGCCATCAGAGATAATATCCAAACCGCACTTTGAGGTCTGACAATTTGGATTTTGTCCTTTGTTCCAACCTCAGAGTTGATGAGTTTAACACCTTTGTTGGGGCACTGACGTTTGGCCTTACTTCCGCCCTCTTGTTTGTGCCTTTTGCTTTTAGTGAGCAATGTTTTGTTAAAAATAGTTTTCTCTGGTGCATTAGAGGTTGTACAACCTGTATTTATGATATCAGAGATTATTTATTTTTTGTTTGTTTGTTTGTTTGTTTTCCAGGGCTGAGGACTGAACTCAGGGCCTTGCACATGCTAGGCAAGTGCTCTGCCACTGAGCTAAATCCCCAACCCCATCAGAGGTTATTTTATTTTATTTTATTTTTAAGAAAGAGGGACAGTGAGAGAGAGACAGAGAAAGAGAGAAACAACTTTATTGAGTTTTTCACATGGCCTTAGTTGCTCCAACACTCACTTGTGTACGTGGTGCTGGGGTTTGAACCCGGGTCCTCGTGCTTGCCAGGCAAGCGCCGAAACCACTGAGCCACCGCTCCAGCCCCAGAGGTTATTTTAAATACAAAAATGTTGAAGCATTTTCCCCTTCCTCCTTCCCTCCCTGCCCCCGTTCTTTCCTTCCTTCCTTCCTTCCCTCCCTTCCTTTCTTTTCTTTTCATATGGGTTCTGGCCAGGATCCCCAGGCTACCCTTGAACTCATGATCCTCCTGCATCAGCCACCCAGGTAGCGGGGATCCCAGGCATGCGCCACCACGCCTGGTGAAATCATTTTCTTTATTTGTCAAACAGTGAGAGTGACACAGCACTGAATCCCACCCCCCTGTTTTTGTTTCCTTTCACATATGTCATGTTTGGGGAAATTATTTAGAATTCTCAGAACGAGATGGTCACCATCAAGACGATGCGTTATTATAACATCACGCGTCTTCAACTCCAATGTTTATCTACAGCAGGTGCAGGAAGTTTCGTGTCTTATCATTGGTAGTCAGCCCCATGTGTCTGCATTTTAGTTGGTGGTTTCTGTTTCCTTTGGTGTCCTCTGGGTTCACTTTTCTCTTCTCCAATACTCATCTTGAGATCTAAACCATCTGCTTGTGCAAGCTTGTGGATTCCCCTTGCTAACGGATAGCTCCCCTTGGATGCTGCATGGGCACCTAATACTCAGCCTGCCCCAACCCGATCTGTAAATGAAAACGACCTTCCTGCCCTAATCTGGTCCTTTTTCAGAATGGATATGCATTAGTAGGGCTCTCTAGAGAATCAGCACTAACAGGAGGGAGGGATGGATAGATGGGAAAGTAGATGGATAGATAGATAAAGTGAGGAATTGGCTTAGGTGATTGTGGAGGCTGAGAAGTTCCATAACCTTCCCCTTTTAAGCTGGAGACCCAGGAAAGCTGGTGATGTAATTCAGTCCAAGTCCAACTGCCCGAGGCTGATGGTGAGAATCCCAGTCCAAAGGCAGGAGAAGACGAGATGTCCCAGCACCAGCAGTGAGGCAGGAAGAAAGGGACAGTTTCTTCCCCCCTCAGCCGTTTGTTCTGTGCAGACCCTGGATGGATCAGATGTCACCCACCCACACTGGGGAGGGCCATCTACTTCTCTGAGTCCATCAATCAAATGCTAATCTCATCTGGAAAAGCCCTCACAGACATCGGTTAATCTGGACAGCTTGTGGCCAGTCAAGGTGACACAACACCATCACCTGTCCTTGTCCATTCCCTCCAGCAAACCAGGAGTCCTGAGTCCAACTCCCATCCCAGACCTAATATATCACCCAGTCCTGCTGCTCTCTCTCTCTCTCTCTCTCTCTCTGTCTTTTTTTTTTTTTTTTGGTACCAGGGATTGAACCCAGAGGCACTTAACCACTGAGCCACATCACCGGCCCTTTTAATTTAATTTTTTTTAAGAGAGAGAGGGACCATGAGAAAGAGAGAATCAGTTTTATTTCGTTTTTCATGTGACTTTCGTTGCTCTGACACTTCATTGTGTGTGCAATGCTGGGGTGCGTATGCCAGGCAAGCACTGCGACTGCTGAGCCCCTGCTCCAGTCCCCACCCCCTCCTTTAGTTTTTTATTTTGAGACAGGGTCTTACTAAGTTGCTTAGGGCCTCGCTAAGTTGCTGAGGTTGGTCTTGAACTTGCGATCCTCCTGTCTCAGCCTCCCAAGTCACCGTGCCTGGCAGACCTGCTGCTCTTAAATTCTAAACAACTTGGGGGTCTTTCTAAGTCTGCTGCTCCTCACCTCTACTGCGCTCCTCCTAGAGCCTCGTGGCATCTCTTGCCTGCTACAGGTCTAGTCTCCTAACTGCTCTTCCCAACTTGCCTCTGGCCTCTCTTGTCTAGACCAGACCCCGAGGCAACATCTCAGAATGCAGGTACACTGTCCCTGCTCCCTTCCTCCTGAGCTGTAATCAGGATCTTTGGGTGCCGTTCACCCCGAGGGCTGTCCACACCTAGCCGTTCCTGGCAGCTGTTTCCTCTCCTGTCTGCACCCCCACCACCCCACCCAATCATGACTTCTGCCACCACAGAGCCACGGTGGCGTCTCCTGCTTTGCTCTCGTCGTCTTTGTTCACAGCCTCAAGCTCCCACTTAGCCTGTGGAGCTCACCCAGGGGCGCTCTACCACTGAGCTACACTCTGATCCTCTTTGTTTTTGTGAGACAGGATCTTCCTAAGCTGCCCATGCTGGCCTGCGATATGTGGTCCTCCTGCCTCAGCCTCCTGAATTGCTGGGGTCACAGGTATGCACCCTGTGCTTGGCTGATTCTTCCTTTCCTCACCCTCCCAGCCCCGTGAGCTTTTCCTTCACGGTGGCTGTTTTCACATTTATTTCCATCTTCCGATGAGCATCTGCCCCTCTGTTAAACGTGGCCCCCAAGAGCACGCACTTTGTCCTTTTCAATCCATGACTCTATCCCCAGAGCCCAATATAGCACCTGGCACATAGTGGGTGCTCAAGAAATATCTGTTAACAGAGTAAGTGTGTAAGTGAATGATTCAGAGCTGTTGTGGGCTAGAAGTGTGTCTTAGCCTGTTTAGTTCTGCTTGGACAGAAGGCCACAGACGGGGAAAGTCATACAGAAGACACACTTATTTATTTAGTGATTTTCTTTAGTTCTCGGGGACAGGACACTCAAGGCCAAAGGGCTGGCACCTAGTGAGGGACTTTGCACTATGTTGTCCATGGCAGAAGATGGAAGGGCAAGAGAGGACATGTGTGAGAGCGAGTGATGGAATTACAGCCTCAAGCCATCTCGTCACCACAGTGACATTCATGGGGTGGAGCCCTCCTGACCCAGGCACCTCCCCTTAGGCTCCAGCTCTCACCTCTAGTGCATTGGGGTTAGAATTCCAATGCTTGCCTTTTTAGGGGACACCTTGAAACCATAGCACAGTGCCACTGAAGGTCGTCATCACCATCATCAGTGTTTTTTGCAGTGCTGGGAGTGACATCATTATTACTAAAAGAAAATCTCAAGGCTGAGATACCAGGGAAGGGAGGATCCCGAGAAGCCAGTGAGACGAGAGCCAAATATGAGCGCTGGAGTCCCCTGGTCCCTGAAAACCATGGCGTTTGAGTGTAGGGGCGGACACTGGAGAGAGAACGATGCTCTTATTTTTGGTTTTTTCTGGATTGGCTTGGTCTAATATATGCAAAGTCACAAACAGACCCAGAGCATACAAATTCTAACACAAACCATAGGATGGAGAATTGCAGGGAGCCCCAAGGAACTTCACGAGAGGCCGTTTGGTGCCAAGTGGAGCGGTGACGGCTGGGGAGGGATGGAGTGGCCTGAAGATGCCCAGGGACCTGTGTTCAGCCAGGGGAGCAGCCTAGAGTCCTCGAGCCCGCTTGTTGCTGGAGTGGATGGTGGAGTAGACGACTGTCCTCGTGGGCCTCAGGGTCCCAGGAGCGGATCACCTAGGGCCACAGCAGAAGCAGTAAGAACCCACGTGACTCAGACTCTGGGGAGGTCAAAGAAGGCTGACCTACACACCAGCTGGGGAGCTCACCCCAGATGCTGGTGTGTAGGTAAACCCTCCCCTACCAGCTGGAGTGTGTGCGAGTGAGTGCACACATGTGTGCGAGTGTGCACATGTGTGTGCTTGTGTGAGTGCACCTGTGTGCGAGTGCATGCATGTGTGGGAGTGTGCACGTGTGTGGTGTGTGTGTTTGCGTGTGTACGGGCGTGCGAGTGTGAAATCCAACACAGTGAACACTCACCTAAAGAAAGGAGAATTGAGTGAAGGTGCTGCTCTCTTCACTTTGTCTTGGAACTCTCACTTCCTGCAGCTTAGCATCTCTGATGAGCCTCCTGTGAAGGAATGGAGCAATTCATCAGCTTTTATC
>PVKS010038543.1:0-17852 GCA_004027875.1 Aplodontia rufa
AAAAAAAAAAAAAAAGTATATACAGTCAGTATCAATGGGTTCCAAATATTCAGTAGAAAAAGTTCACTGTTGCTGATAGGTGCAATGTAGTTTTACCTATAGTTACACTTCCAATTTTTGATGTATGTAATTCTATAATTCCAGTGTGTGTGCCCCAATATTCAGGAATGCAAGCAGGGGCCATAGGATACCAACTGCGATCCCATGTCACTACTGTAATGGCTCCATGGCGTTCTATTTTACGGATGTTTAATGATTTCGCTGATCAGTTCTTTACAAAGTTTTAGTTGTTTAGAATACTTTTCCTTTTACAAACAACTTAAAAAATACTTTTATATTATCTTCTACTAATTCCCCTAGAGAGATAAGTGGAAACAAATTTTAAAAGTATTCCGAATAGCCAAGTTTATGCTATATTTCAATGATTTTCTTCACATAATTCATACAGATTTCTCTCTCTGATGGTTTTGGAAAGTCCATTGTTGCATATCTCATTTATCAGTACATATCATTTCTGTTCTATTTTTGCAAATTTTGTGTATAAATATCGCTTCATTTTTGCTTGCTGTTATTCTTTTTAACCTAACAGGCCTCACTGCTCTCAGGTGAGCTGTCATTTTCTGCTGAGGAGTGAACCTTAGCATCTTTTTGTCTCCTATCTCCTCTTCTGCTTGCTTGACCGTTTCTGTACAGCTGTGTTAACCTTCTCAACCGATCTGAACAAACATCTAACCTGAGGCTCCCAGCCTTTTCTCTGGGCTCTCTGTCATCTGCCCTCCTAGTCTGCCACGTGACTGTGCATTTTCCTTACAGATTTTTACTTTTCCTCTGCTCCTTCTGTTTCGATCCAACTTTGGCTTGTTTGATATATGCATATACATATATGTATGATTTTTTCCTTCCTGCTAAATCTTATCTTCTTTTTCCTGTTTTTACTCTCTGGTTTAGTCTTAGAAGTCCTTTCTTCCCTAAGTCACTTACTGATTTATTTTTCTTCATTTGGGGCTTTATTTTGTGTATTAAAGCTGGCATATATCTGAATTTAATTCTGGCATCTATTAGTAAGGCAAGATGTCCCGCAAAAAAAAAAAAAAAAAAAAAAAAAAAAAAAAGAAAAGGCCTGTCCTGGGGAAAAATTCATACATTATTTCTCAATGATAATAGCACAAATTTTTAAATTACTAATACAAAATAAATATTTGGAATCGCTTAGTGTTTCATGGCAACTAAAACTTCTTGTAGTTTAAATTGAGCAATAGTATGATAAATAGCAAAGGATGTGAATTACAATCTGAAATGTTCACATTTTTAACCAGGAAACTAAGGTCAAAAGGTTCATTTTCTTTTTTCTTTAAAATACGTAGACATGGAAAAGCTTATCAGTGGAGACGTCTTCCACCATGCAGATGTTGCTAGATTGCACGATTTTCCAAAAGTTGAACTTGCCTCCCTCTCAAAGCCTGGGATAAGGCAACGCACACTGTCCACCTACCTGTGAGCTGAGCACTTGGCCTTTGGAGCTTGGAAGCTGTCATCAAACTAACATAGACCTGAAGACCCCTCCCTGCTGTGCTGGGAGAGTCTCAGGCATGCACGTACCAAGCACCCAACCCCTGAGTCAGTACAGTCCTCGTGCACACGTGGGAAACTTTCAAAACAATGACTAATATAGTGTGGCAGACACTCCCTGCAGAGCTCATAGGCACCTCTGCCTGTCACCCCGTGATCCCAGCTCCAGCTTTGGGGACGCCCCCCCCCCAGGGGTTCCAGCACCGTTTGCTAAACAATCCACTTAACTGCCACCTTAAAGCACAGGCCAAGTTGCCATGTGTACCTGGGACGACTCTGGGTCCTCTCTGCTGCTCTTGGTGTTTTCTCATTTGCATCATGACGTCCCTGTGTAACTCGCATGTTTTGTCCGAGACCTGGCCCAATGAGCTCCTCCTCACTCCTCACGTTGCTTTCTTCAGAAATGCTCTTTTATTTTCAGTTGACATTGCATTCAGAAATCATTGTATCCATTTCTAAGACCGATCTCACACACAAACCAAACCTGCTGTAATTTTTTAGGAATAAGGTTCAGTGTAAAAAGGAATTTTTTCCAACATTGGGTCTTTCTGAAAACATGGTGTGCCTCTTCCTTCATTCAAATCTTCTTTTATGTCCCTTGTTAGATTTTTACAGTTTTCCTAGGCAAAGATTGCTAGGTTCTCCATAGGACGGCTTCGCTACTGTGAATGGAGACTCATATGCACTTTCTTATCATTGGCATGTAAAAGGGCAATTGATTTTTATTTACTTTAAACTGTGTCACTGGAATCTTATTCTTTTTGAAATTTAGAGTCATCCTTTCACATTCTTAAGTTTTCAAAATAAACCATTATTATTTTCATTTGCAAATAATGGCAAATATGCTCGCTATATGCCAACATGGGTACCTTATCTTTTTTGATCTTATTGCATTGGGTTAGCACACCCTAAATAATGTAAAAATAAATAATAATGAGCTGCCCGTTTTTCCAGAACATATCCATCCAGCCACAGAGGTATGTTTCATCTCCGGGGTTCCCTGTGTGGAACTGAGTCGGCGGGGTGGGGGGGTTGTCTTGGGCTGCTGAGACTGTGGTCAGGGAGGACCACCTCAGAGTGAGCCACTCTTGGAGCCTCAGGTGATGAACGGCCTCCTGCTCTCCCACAGTATACTGAGAATCCACCACACTGGCAGCACAGAGGGAAGCCAGGGTCCCATCCTGCTGAGGTGGTGGCACAGATAGGAAGAGTCGACCCCCAAAGGACTGGAGGCATGGAGCTGCATTCAGGTTCCGTGACAGCTACTCACTGATACACTGTTCCGCTGTCCCCATCCCCCTTCATCCACAGGTGCATAAAACACCTACTGTGTGTCATGCCTTGTGCTGGACCTTGGTGTACAAAAACAGAGGAGTTTTCCCTGGCTCAGAGGCTGAGGGCTGAGCAGGGGCGTGCCCTGCAGGTGTCAGAGGCCAGCTTGGCTGATGGCTAGCCAGGTGGGAGGAGGTGTCCTGGAACATGGGTTAGGGAAGGAAAGGAGGCCCAGGGCGGGGTGATGGCTTACAGCTGGGAGTGAGGCAGGAAGGGGTCCCACAGAGAATGCCTCCCAGCCATAGAGCACCAGGGCCATAGGTCCTGACCCCAGGTACCTGCACACCCGCCTACCTGCCTACCCACCGAGGGGCTTTCACTTGGATCCATTCCTCATGAGGTTCTAGAGACCGTACTCTCATCAGTCAAACCTAAGCAACCTCGGACTAAGCTTTACAGCGGGGCTGCTTTTGGAATTTCGGCTCCCATGAAACTGGGTGAGCAAGGCTGAGTGACAAGGCCCACACTGCCTTCTGAATGCAGCTCCCTAGTAACGCCCCAAATGCCCCTGAAAGGCCTAGTTAACAGGGTGCTAAGAGGGATTTCAGAAGCTGAGTTGCTGGAGCTTCATTAGACACAGCACCCAAATTATCTGGCGAGTGGCTCTCTTTATCCTAGACAACCGTGTTCTGCTCACTAAGTACAGGCTAATGATTGTGAACGGGATTAAAGCCCCTTATTTTAAAGAAAGACTACTTCCCCTTTGAATTACTTTTAAACACACCACTTTGCTTCTAATTTAAAATGAATAATAGGCTTAGAGCACACAACAAAAGATCATTAACCTCGTAAGATACAGTGAATCAGGAACCGGGTGTTGTGGCAGGCAGCGGAAAAGAATGGTTAGGAATGTGCTAATGTGGAGATTTTTTTTTAAGCATCGTTATCTGGGGGACATCTTTTTTGGTATTCAAATAAGAAAACTGAATTCTCTCCAATGCCCACTTGAGCTTATGTTCTGCTCTAATTGAAAGCAAACCTGTAGGAAAACGATCCTTATGGATGTGAAAGGTTCAGGATGGGTTGAAAAAATTAATTATTTTTTTTTTTGTAGAGAACAATTACCTTAGATAGTAGCTTTCATCTTGTTGTTTATCCTCTTATTTCATTTTCTGTCTCAATCAAAACTCAGATACAAGTCATTTCATAGTCCCGGATTTTGTCATTCAAGATACAGAATCCAAGGCAGGCAATATGGGAAAGGTCTGTGTAGAACAGCCTGAAATTTTTGTTTTTCATTGAATACGTGTATTTAGAAAACTTCGGTCCTAACTGATACTTTAATCCTTTCTTTGGAGAGAGTAGTAGGAAGGGTGCTTTGGGACAACGTGGAGGAGGAGCCAGCCAGTTCTGGAGCAGAACAGAAGCAGGTACCAGCGAGGGTCTGCTGTGCTCCTGGTCTGAGCCCACCAGCTTGCTGATTCTTATGTCTGTGGCTGGGCCGGCCCCAGCCGCTCTGGCCTTTGCACAACACTGGGCCACGCGGCACAGGCATGCGCATATGTGCAGGTGGCTCCCGGAAGAGGCCAGGAGCAGTGGGCAAGGCTGATCAGGGCTGAGCAGCCGTCTCTTCTGGGCTTTCAAAAACTCCTGTCAGTTGGCTACTGACTTCCTAATGCACACTCTTCTAATTCTTAATTAGAGCGACACAGCTAATTAATAAGTTTTTTCCAATTATAAATTAACTTAGGATCAGAACTCTGGCTTTGCATGTAATTTCCTATAATCGCTAAAGCTACTGCAAAAACATGCCTCCTGCCAACCGTAACTTTTTTATTTAACACAGACAGACAAGTTCTCACTGGGTTTACATTTTACAGCAAATTATCTCTGTTGGGATTTATGAAGAGAAATTAAAAAAAATATATCAGAGGATTTTTTTTTCCTCCTCCTCTATTCTCCCTCCCCCTGTCTTTCTTCAACAAAATCGCATCCTTAAAGGACAATTTCTCTTGGAGATTTAAAGGGAATTTGCCTTAATATTTTCATGTTATTGCAGGGTAGGAAAAGAGAAAGAGCAGGTGATAATTCCTTTTTGTTCGTAACTGTTCCCACCTTTCCATGGTTCCTGCAAAAATGATTTGGGAGGTGCTAGCATGCTGTTCATTTACAGAATCTTAACTGGAGAGACACTTATCTCTTTAGTAATGAAGGAGTGTAATTAAAGGTGGGCCCGCAGACCAGGCACCAGCTCTGGTGACATGTCACATCCTTGGCTGCCACAATTCCTCGGTGGTTTATCAAAGACTACTCCTTTAATATGGAGATTACACTTATGTACTTGTCTGAACTTGAAAGGCATTTGCCTAATTTACTTATTAATGAGATGTAAATCTATTTGTATGGCACGTCACAAGTTTCCCCGAAATCGCTGCTACTTAACCGGTGATAAACCCTATGATTTAAACGAAAAATAATACATTTAGCTTTCCACATTCATTCTGTTAAAAATTGATATCGTCTATGTTAAATTTATTAATATTGCTTGCTGTCATTCAGTTTGCAGCTCCTGCTGAAATATGACTTGACAGCGGCCGCATTAAAGATGTATGCCATTGTATTCAACAAAGATTAATGAAGCCCGGTAAAAATAGCTGTAAAAGAGAAAGTGATCCGAATGTAAAATCAGTGAATTAAATGAGGCCGCGCATACCATTTGTTAATATGCATGAGGAGGGAGGCAGCGAATGAAAATGTCTCTATGCAAAGTTCATTTGGGAATGTTTCAATATTGTCTGGATAGCCCCCATCTATTGAAGAGTGGCCTAAGGGAGCCGGCGGTCCACGAAGACTGGGTGTGCCCAGGCTGGTGCCCTTGGAGGGCAACAGGCAGGGATGTGGGCAGGCGGCGAGGGGAGCTCCGCATCCCGGCATCCTGATGGTTTTCTGCAAGTCTCTTTGGTGCATCCTCCTCTTTGGCGCTTGCCTGGGCGAGCCTCCTTCTGTGCAAAGGAACTTGGAGGGTTCCTTCTGGGCTTAGGTTTAGTTCAGTGCCAGGGAGATCAAGTCTGGGTTGGGCTTCGAGTTTGATTGCAGCAGACTGAGGACTGAATGATTCTGAGCCTGCATTTTTTTCCCTCCAAATGGAGAGGGAGGTTAGCAGTCCTCTGTTCAAAGCACTTGGACATCGTTAGATGAAAGACCTACATGAGTCCACATTATTCTCCTAGCATGTAAAGAGCCCATCCTGGGCCTTTCACCCCTGCTGATGCCTGTCTCTGTCTGTTTATATGTTGAGCCTGTTCTTCCTGGCACGGGTGCAGAGAATGATTGGGTCGCGCTTTCTTTGTACTATTTGGAGGGGATGATTTATTTCCACAGTTCTCATTATAAAATACTGCTGGTGTCATACCCTGCCAGGTTAAGACTTTCAAATAAATTAACAGTGACAGAAAATTGTATACAGTAATCATGATATAAACCCGGCGTGTTTATCAATCAAGAAGGTGTCTTGATAGAGTTAAGCCACTAATGATAGGAATTTCTCCCCAAGGTTTGCCAGCTCTGCTCGGAGGTCGAGGTCTGTCCAGAAGGAACGCGTGGAGGTATTTTGTTTTGTTTCAGGATTTGCTTGGGGGTGGGGTGGCTGTTGTTAGCATGTGTGTCGGGTTTAATTAACACAGTCAAGGGCAATGGAGTAGTTCCCGAGCCTCCTGGCTGCCAGCTTGGAGGCAGTTGGGGGGTGGGTACACACATATTGAGGGTGACATCCCATAGAAAATGCTGCCTAGAGCGCAGAATTCCCCGAAAGGGCAAGTACAGGTGTTCTTGCTCAGAACACTTTAGAGGGCTCTTGTGCAGCTCGGCACATGTCAGCCCGTTCTGCCATCTCAACAGGTAGAGGAGCCTAACACTCCAGGCTGTGTTCAGGAATGCCAGGCGGGGTGGGGCTTGTCCTTCCGTGACCGTGCTCCCTCCAAGGGCAGCTGCAGCTGGGGGGCAAGGGAGGCGCATGGTGTCCCTGGCCACTGTTTTCGGTGATCCTGTGACACAGGAGAGGTTGGGGCTGTGATTAAAGCCCAAAAGGGAGCAGTGCAGAGCTAGTTGGTGCTGCCATCTCTTGGGTGCCCTGCCAAATGACATCAGGGCGTGTCCCCTTTGGGCCTGGCCCCAACTGCAACTCACAGTGAGCCATGTTATCTCAACTGGGGGTGAATCTGATGACCCCTCAGAGCCCATTGGCACTCCAATGTCACACGTGGGGCCACCAGCCTTACCTGTCCACCTGCAGCTACCATTGAGCATGCCCTACTTGGTGCCAAGCCTCCCAGGGGAGGAGTCCTCTCACATGGGCCTCTGCCTGGGACCTTTGGTCCCCTCCCACAATGCTGTAACTTACACTTGTGGGGGGCATACGGGTCCCTGACCACACACTCTGTGGCATCAGGGACAATTGTCCCATCTGAGGACTTTCCAGAGGCACAGAGCTGGGAGGAACAGGAGGACCCTGACACTGTCAAGGTTATGGGGTACTGGGCCATGGAATCCTGGAACTGTGGTGATCTTAAAAAGTCACTTTTACCTTTTTCCCTACTTCTTTACACCCAAACCTGGATGCCTTTCTGATCTAGGGACTCTGCTCGGATAAGAAAGACCATTGTCCTGTGGAAAGTGAAGTGACATCCAGAGCTTAGCCCAACTGTCCGACTTTTCCAAATCCAAGCAATGGAGACAGGAAGACGTCACCTCCTGAATTCCACCCAATGCTCTTTGAAGTGATACACTTCAAAAGTGATATGCAAGAGTCTTTCTGTTTTAAGGCCAGTTTGATGTAGCCAAAAAGCTCAGTTATTTTTACTTTGATTAAAAACAAAAAGTCTTCTGGATGGTTTCCTGGGACGTGGCCAATTGGACCGGACAGTTGCAGACAGCCCCTGCAGGGTGATCACTAGATTCTGCTCACTGGTTGGCCAGTCATTCCCAGCAAAATGGCCAAATCGTCTTGCAGGTGACTGCGTCTGCAGAAACCAGTGCGCCATGAGTGTCCGCCCTCCTGGTCGGAGCCCTTCCTGCTCTCATCTGGGAAGGTACAACCCTTCAGGGGGCTTTGTGTGGTCCTGTGGATTATGTGGTGGCCTAAACTCTGCTGGCCATCTTCCAAACTGCTTGCACACTTGGTGATCCTCAACTGGACAAGGGCTGTAATGGCCACTTGCCCAGAGGCCCATCTCAAAGGTAAGGAAGGTGAAATGTAAGGCCCTTCTGAGACATACCCAAGGTCGCATGGTGAATTTGGCCAGAGCCCTGCTGGCCCATGCTTCAGGAGTTGATCAGCTGAGTTTCCAGCATTTGGGATCAGGATGGAGACACGGTCTTTGGCCAGGAAGGCAGGTATACAGAGAATGAAAGTCTCTGAGCGTTTCACGGGGTGCACCAAGACCTGAACACAATCACCAGGCTGTAAAGGAATAAAGATATCTTTGTGTTGCTGGATTTAATGTTCCTTTTTAGGGAAAACATTGAAAATTAAGTAAATACTCCAATGTTATTCATGTAATCAACCTCTGAGCCATTAAATGAAATGAGTTTATGACATATAAATTTGTTTTAACGAATTCCAAACCACTGTAGAGTTGGCCCTTCTCACATAGTAAAAAGTCTCAGACTCTGACAGAAAGGCAGCTGTAGGGACGTTGGCAACTGGGGCCTCACAAGGACCCTCTCTGCATGTTTGGTGCGGTTTTGTTGTGAGGACATTAATTAATGACCAAATAGAGAAATGTCTGTGTGCCTGGCAGATGGTAAACAAGCCCGGGAGAACATTACCATCTGAATTGCAAAGGAGGCTGGCAGTCGCTTCCCATGCCAGCCATGCCCAGAGCTGCCAGCCTGCCCCTAAGGGTGGTCCTTGTCCCCCCAGCTTGTTCCAAGCAGGCTTGGGGTGCACTTTGCGGCTGGCACTTGCAGGATCAAGACCCCAGATCTTTCCACCACAGTGTGTGAGGGGAGACAGGGTGACCCACTCAGGAGGCTGAACCACCAGCTTCTGTTTCCCTACTCTCTGTTTTGACTTTTGTTTGATTTTCAGGCTGTGAGGAGGATATTTCAGTGACAAAGGTCTCAGAGAACCAGGCTGCCCTTTTTCCTTCTGGGTTCGGCCATTGCAGTTACCAAGGACCCACCCAAGAGCCCTCCACAAGCACCCCATGGCAGCAGTGACTCCCCAGCAGATGCCAGCACTGGAAGATGACACAGTGCCTGGGAGACAGCCCTCCACCACTGGAGGCAGGCACAGCAGGGTAAGGGCTGCTGTTGGCACAACTTACTGCTGCTAAGAACCTCATGCACTAATCTGCCCCGGCTTCGTTGTCCAGAACTTATGTTGGATAGCAGTTAATACGCCTAGGTCAAAAGTAAAAGGTGGAGCATGAACTTCCTCTTAATCTTGAGTGGAGAGTCAGCGTGGTGCTTTGATGAATGAGTGACCGGCCTGCCTGTTTAGTACCGACTCATTCTGCTGCATTAGGAAGCATGGGAAAGCAGACTGGCTCGCCTCCTGCGTGGGCGGGAACCCAGGCCTGCTCATGAGTTCAAAGTGAAGAAGAGGAGAACACTAATTGGACGATCTGAAATTTCACACAGACATGCCTCAGGTGTTTGGAATTCCATAAGCTTAGTTCTTCACCATTTTTGTACTTAATATTCTTTTTATTTTCATTGATTTTCAAGATATAGCCTTATAAAATAGTTATGCTTCTGGTTTTATTTCCAAATATTCACATTGCCTGACTTTTTAAAAACTAAAACAATTGCAAAATTTAAAAATAAATAATTTGGGGTGTAATCAGGAGGCACAAACATTCGTTAATAATTCAAGCCAGCAGTCAGGCAATATGTGTGGTCAGGATCAGCAGAAACATACATTTTTAAGTCCGGAAACAGAGATGTCTAGCAAAACTGGAAGGTTGGGAGGCAGGACTGTGGGGCATGAGCCACAACACTGGGAGTCAGGGTCCTAGCTGCACGTCTGTGTGATTGTAAGAAAGTGATTTTTTGTTGTTGTTTTTGTTTTGTCTTTTGGTTTTGCTGAAGATGATATTAATGAAAAGTATGTGGCAAAATAACATGTTCTATAGCATCTGAATGTACTGGTTCCAGGAACCACCCAACTGCTCATAGAAAGCCTTTCCCACATGGTCACATCCCATTTCCCACCGGCCACCCAAGTTTCACGTTTCACTCCTACTCTCTGCAGTCCTCCTTTTTTTTTTTTTTTTTTTTTTTTAAAGAAAGAGGGGCTGTGAGAGAGAGAAACAATTTTTATTTAGTTTTTCACGTGGCTTTCATTGTGTACGTGGTGCTGGGGTTTGAACTCGTGTACTCATGCATGCTGGGCAAGTGCTGTAACCGCCGAGCTACTGCTCCAGCCCCTGCATTCCTCATTTTATTGAGGGAAGAACTGAGACTTAGATTCAAAAGTAAAGCTGACAATTCCAGCAGGCACACTGTGCCTAGAACTATGTCTCCCACCAATATATCTTAAATAATGAGAAACTGGCATATTCAGAGTCAGCTCGGCTATCCCATGAGGACCTGGGCTTGAATTGCTGTCCACTGCTGGCAGCCTGGAAACAGCCCCAGAAGAGCCTCCATCTCCCAAACCTGAAGCCCCTGAGGGCAGAGAGGGCATCTGCTGACCTCCTTCTCCCAGGACCCCATGCCCCATCTGCCCTGGAACGGAGAGCCAGGTGAGCCCATGAGGGTTACAGCCCATTCCTGAAGAGCCAACCTCTTGCTGAGTTTTCATCCTGTTCCTCAAACATCTCTTTTGTGCCTGGCTGCTATAAAACTATGAATATGGCCTTTGTAGATTCCAGGTACTTGGCTTGCTGTCGTATTTCCCTAAGCATCCTCCTAAGAAAGTTTCTAGGAAACAACAAACAGAAGCAGTGTTTCTTGAGCGCCTGCGGTGCCTCTTATTTCACGGAGTCATCTCAGCGGAGTCACCAAACAGCCCTGAATTGTGTTCTTGGCCCTGCAGCATGTGATTTTTTTTTTTATAAGAAAGTAATAGTTACTTAAATTTTTCTGCAAAGTATAATTTAGCTTTTGATCCCCCTTCAATTTTTAAAAAGAAAAAGTAATGCAAGCTGACCCTGTAACTGCAGAAGAAGGGGTGAGGCCACTCCTTAGACGGCGTTAACAGGCGGCTTTATAGAGGAGACAAAGCAGAGCAGAGCTGACAAGCCAGCAACTGAAGACAGGGCGTGCCACGCACGCCACACGAAGCTCGCCAGGCCTCCTCCTCTTGTGCTGACCACACCACTAGGCCCTCTCTTGCACCTGCAATGGCATCTGGCTTGGGTGACCTCACGGGCCATGCAATAGGCATTATGGTGCTGGTGCCTCCCACCCCGTGGGCTTTCTTTTGCTCTGCCTCCCTGACCACAAGGTAGAGTGGACAAGTCCACAGGACAGAAGCTGTGGGTCCTGAAGCCTGCTTCCAGCAGCCTTCTGCACCCTCCAGTCCCTACTCAACTGGAGCAAAAAGGGGCGGCACTGTTGACTGTTCCAGGCTTCTGAGACTTGGGATTATCGGTGGGGAGAGTCACCTACTCTGATGACATTCAAGTAAGATCTGGAAACTCAACCAGAAGGAAGGGCCTAGTGGCAAGGAAACCTCTAGAGCCATCTGCCAGAGCCTGGTGAGAGACGGTGAACTTGTACCCATGTTTGAGAATGATTTACCAGAATTGTGGCTAAGGGCTCATGACCTCATGAGCAATGCCTGAGTGCACAGCAGCAGCCTGATGTTGTGCAGAACTTGCAGCCTTGTTCAGTGCCGAGCCCATGTGCACTTAGCACGGCACATGGCAGGCCCCCAGGAATGCTTGTGGAATGACCTGATGCACATCTTGGTTCCCACCCATGGTGCTCTGCTGGAAGCTCCCTAACCCCACTGCAGACTCTTCCACAGATGTCCCCAGCAGGTACTCGGACCCCAGGAAGTACCAGATGCTGGACATGGGAGGGACCTCGGTGCTATGGGATGATTTCCTTTGCCACCAATCGGAAAGCTACCCACTATGAAATAGAGCCCACACCCTGCCAGTAGCAGCAGATTAAAACCAGGGAAGCTGAGTTTTAATCTGAGTTTCTAAACACGGGCGGCCTGCTGCTGCTTGTGGGGGAGAACAGGTGAGCCCCATGTCTGCATTCATACTTGGTGCTCGGTGACAAATCATGTCTGTTCCACTTGTCAACACTGGAAGAAACCCAAACTCCTGGCTTCCCGAGAGCGTCCTCCAGCAAGCCTCACGAACCAAGGCCAAAGCAGAATCTCTTACAGTAATGACAAAACCATCTAACGAATATGAGTTTAATTCACGCAACCCCTTCATGCTATTGCTAGAATGTTTCCGCTCACAACTATCTCTGAGAAGGGCACGATCCACGGTTTTCATGGCTGAGACCCAGAGCAAATAAGAGGCTTGTCCAAGTTCATGTGGCTGGAAGGACAGGAACTAGAAGGTGAGCCCTTGCTTGTGGTCTCCTGGGAGGAAGAGAGAGGGTAGGAAGTTCTTTCTCTCTCAGTTTTAAAATGGCATTGCCCTGCTTGAAGAGGAAGGTTTGTGCCTAAGCAACCCCAGTGGACTCCAGGAAGACCACACTCAGCTCTAGGCAAGCTTGTTCAACTCTGGGAGCTCTCCCCAGGATCAGGGTTCTATTGGGCTGGCAGGAGCTCACCAGGGTCCCACGAGTCCCTCTGAGACACCAAGGTCCCTGTCTCAGAACCAGAGCCTTGTACGGAATGATGATATCTCAACCAGACAGTGAGGGAGAGAGATGTCCTGACAAATGGCTCTGCCTCTGTTGGGCAGCTTCCTTCCAGGGACTGTCACAGCTGCAGAGAGCAGTTCCACCCAGGGTCTACCCTTCCCAGAGGTCCATGCTCTTGGCCAACCCAAGAGGGCCCAAAGGCCCAGGTGCCTTGGTCTCCTGGGGTGGATCCTGAGCAACTCCAGCTGTAACTTCCCAAGGAGCCACGAGGATGCTGTTGATCACAGCTTGCCTCTGTCCACCATCCAGTGCTGCCGCCTCCTGCCCTTTGTTGTATAGCTGTGGACCCCAAAGGCTGTCCCTCACAACCACCCTGAGTGCTAAACCCCACCCTCAGGTCTGCTTCCAGGGCCCCACCTGAGGCTCGTGCCTTGGCAAAACTCCCTGGGGGCAGCGTCCCCATCACCTTAGCACAGAGGGGCACGGATGGCCCTGCCCTTCGCTCCTGGAGTGAGAGCTCACTGTCGCTTTCTTCCACTGCCAGGATCCAGTCCCTGGGAAGCGCAGAGAGCCCCTTGTGGTCTCCAGCACAGGCTCTGCAGCCCTTCAGGGACATCTGTGTGTCTCTTTTCACATAGCTAACGACTGATCTGAGGCAAAGTCGGCCTTATCACTGAGCTTCTGCTTTTGCGGTAAGAAGCTTACCAACTCCTCACTCCATGGAACCTGATGACCAGGAGCCACCATCTGTGAAACAAGGGCAGAGAAATCCCACGCTGTACATGAGGGAAAACCCTCACCACAGGTGGTAGATGTGTCAGTCCTTGGACAAGCAGCTGCTGTTCTACATTTATTACAAATTAGATAGCAGGGTCATAAAGTATCCTTCAGCAGGAAAAAATGTCTCCAAAAGTGACAACCAGAAATGCCTAAGCAGAATGCACTGGTGAAGTAGTAAAGGACTACTCGGCTGAAAGCTCAGTCAGTCATCAGCAGCGGACAAACTCCCGGTGCGCACCCAGAGGCGCACCCAGAGGGGCCGCCGGTCCCTGAGCGAGGAGTCCTGGTCTGCTGCAGCTCTTGCCTCTTTCTTAAGAAGAGTGAAAAACAGACGGACAGCAGGACTTCCCCAGCTGAAAACCACAGATGCAAACTAGATTCCCCGTTTCCACTTGCGCATCAGGGTCTTGGAGGACCAGGTGCCACCTCAGCGAGGAGGATGTTGCTGGGCTGACTGCATGGCCCAGAGGCCCCCTTCTCCTGGAACAGCCCCATTATATTTTTATGATGCTTTCAGGGGAACTGGTGGGTACAATTGCCACTTGTCCTCACACTTTACCTCCAAGAACCTCCATTGGCTTCAGGTCACCAAAATTGAAAATGAAACAAATTTAGTGGTCCAAGTTTGTTCTCCAGGGATGAGAGTAGTGGTTACCCAAGTTCAACCTTTTGGCAGGTCTTTGCTGATGGTAGGCTTGAACAAAGCCACTTCTAGGGAAGATGGCAGCAGGCAGAGCCCTTAAAGAGATGGCTTGGGACAACTGTGTAACTCAGCCCTGTCACCAGCATGGTGTCTTCTCCCAGGTTAATGCAGAGATATCTGTGTGAAGCCTCCTTGCTCCGCATTAAAAGGAGCTTATCCTTGGGGCTCACCCGCCACCGCACCAGCCGTGGGTCTTTGCTTAAGGACTTAGGGTGAAGCACTTACAGTTCCCACTCCAGTGACATTTGCAGCTCACCGTAATTTATTGAATATCGTCCAAAGAGCAAACACAGGGTTTATCCTGGTGGCGTTTTAGTTGGGTTGTAAATGTTTGCCATTTTCCAAGAATAGAAAGAGAGGGGGAGACAGGGACAAGGAAAGAGACTGAAAGAGAGACAGGGAAAGAAGGAAAGATACAGAGAAAGGTCTCTGCTCTGAGGCTCAGAGACACCCGGCAGGGCTGTGGCCACTCATGTCCAGTCTCAGCCCCCTCTGCTCACCCGCGGCTCAGCTGTGAACACAGACAACTCGCCTTGTGGCCTGGGTAGCCTGCTCCTTCCTCCCTCACTGGTCTCACTGGGCAGCCTGGCATGGAGAGAGACGCAGTTCTACACCCCTGACACAGAGAGGGACGTGTTTCTACGCCCCCAGGAGGTCAGGGATGTTCCGCTCTTCACGCGGCACAGCGAGAGGGTCCACAGAACAGAAAATGCTGGGGCCAAGGGTGGCTTACTGAGGTTGTTTCAATTTATAAACAAGAACAAGTACTCAAGAAAGCTGAAAGGAAATAGCGGGATGGCCAATCACCAGCCACTAGGGAACCACAGATTAAAGCCACAATGAGATACCCTACACCTGTCAGCATAGCCAGACTGCAGAAAAGCAGCGCCTCAGAGGTCCATGCAGGCGACGGGCAGCTGGATCACCTGGACGCTGGGGAAGGATCGCAAATGGCACTGCCTCACAAATATGGTTCTGGAGCTTCTTGAAGACAGCATTCAGCGCCCACACAGCTCAGGGCTCGGATGCCACTCAATTCCCACAGAACGGGAGGCGTGGGTCCCCACGAAGCCTGGGCACAATATTTGCAGCAGGTTAATTTGTAAGAAAGCAGAACTAGAAGTGAGCCGGGGTCCTTCAGTGCTGAATGGCTAAACAAAGTGTGGTATGTGGACTTCCATTGGGTGATGAAAAGGAACAATGTGGCAATGCATGAAATGGGAACCTCTCAAGGGAGTTGAGCTGAAAAAGAAAACCCAGGCTCAGGTCACTAACTCAGTGGCTCCATTTACACAGCACTCTGGAAATGACAGATCCACAGCCATGGAGAAGAGAGAGGTGCTTGCCAGGGGCTAGAGATTGGGGGTGATCCCAAAAGAGGAGCGGGAGGGCACCTAGAGCCCATCTCCATTGTCACCAACATGGTGCAAACATGAGTCTACATTTTGGGACAAAAGGGTGGACCTTCACAACACAAGTGGCTTTGCCCCAAATCAGCCTCCTGTTCTGGGATTGTACCATGCCATGCAAGACAGGGCCACTGGGTAAAGTGCACCCCAAGATGCACCCTAAACATGCCACTTTGGCACAGGGTGGTGTTGAGCAGAAGACATCTAAAAAACCGCAGAGACATGAAAGGTGCACAGATCTCCCTTTGTCTTCCTGGAAAAAGGAGATAGACAGCTCCCTGGGAACGGCCCTCCTTGGACCAGGAGAAAAGGAACATGGGTGGGTGAGGAGCCACCGCAAAGAAAGCTCTGTTAAACAGGCTTGGTTCAAGTCACTCCCTTCTTTCAGCCTCTGGACCTGCTACTGTTACCTGGCCACCATTCCCTCTCCTCCCTCAACCTGGCGTGTCCATGTCGCCACTTCTCCGGGTCTGCCTTTCCTTACCAGGGCTCCAGTGTCAGGAAAACTTATATTCCACTTATACGCTTTTCTCTTGTGAATCTATCGCACATCAATTAAATTCTCAGACCCGGCCAGGACCTAAGATGATAGAGGTAAAATTTCACCACCTTAAAGAGGACATGAGGTGAAGGGCATGGGAGATCTCCCTGCACATTTTTATAATTGTCTGTGACTCCATTGTTCCTTAAAAACTAAAGCGAATGAGCACAGGGGGTGGAGAGACAGAGAGAGAGAGAGAGAGGAGAGGAATAGAGGAGGAGGAGAAGGAAGAGGAAGAACAGGGGAGAAGGGAGGGGAGTGGAGGAGAGGAACAGTGGTGGGATGCACTCGAGGTTCTCCTGGGAGGTGGCCGTGCCCTTTTGCAGGAACGAGACTGTGACCCAGACACCAGCAGGCGCACCAAGACCTCTTTTTTTATGATTCAGCAATGACTTCCACAAAAATGTCCATTTGCTCACTCCATGACGATTATCAAGCAGTATTCATGACATCTTTAAAACGGGTCATTGAAGTACAACGAGTGACTAGAATAGACGTTTGGTTCTTAATGGAGAGAAGGATTTTTATCAAGAGCTATTGATGGAGAGGTCCAGGCTTCGGTGCTGCACAGGAAGTCTGCGTAGCTGCGGCACAGCCGAGTGCCCGAGGTCAGCAGCACCGCATGGAGATTCAAGGCGTTCTGTCCAGGGCCCTTGCACATCCAGTAATAGCAACAGCAATGGCACTGGCTAGGCCTTGGTGGCAGGGAGGGCCCTATGGCTGCACACTGACTCAATCTCATCGAGTTACGCAGGTTAAATAATACAGCTTTGCACATGTCAATCAAGCCTTGATAAAGTGATTTTAAGGACAGATGCTGTGGAGGGTTGTTTAGGAAATTTGAATGCACAATGAAACTTAAGCTGTATCGTGGAATGGCTGCTGGTGGGGCTGGGCTCGTAGGAGACTGCTGCTTCCCGGGGCACCCAGGGCATGCTGGTTGTGGATTCCGGACCACCAGCTACCTGCAGAGAGCTCAGCACAGATGTGGAAACCGAGGGTGCACAGTGTTAATATTGGTAAATCCAGGCGAAGGCATGTGGATGGTTGCTGAGGAGGTTCTTTACACTATCTACACTTGATAACACAGGGGAAAAAAGAAAAAATAGCCTTACTTAGCTTTAAGAATGCTCTTCCAAAGAAGTCAGGCATTCAACACAAAAGCACAGTTCTTAAGCTTTTAAGTAAGTGCTTGTGACATAAGCCCTGTGAATTCCGTGGGAGTGTGGCTTCAGTGGTGTTCAGAAGCTGGGAGGATGGTTGTCTGTCCATCCACAGGGATAAATCCATTGTCCCACCTACAAAGCCCTTTCCATGTGCCTCAGGAGCTGCAGGGACAGGATGACACAAAACGTGCAGCATCGCCACCTGCTACATGTGCACTTAGAGCGAGCATAATTTCAAGAGCAAATTCAGTAAGACATGGGGGCAGAGCTTTGAAAGGGTAACAGTGCTAGCCATGACCTGCTCCTGTTACCCTAAAATCAATTCCAAGAGCTGCAACCAGCACTTAAAAAATAATGGAACTAATTGAATAAAATACAAAGCATTAGAGAACTGTGGTTCTCCTGGAGGGAAGCAGTGCCCTGTGAGACCTTCCTTCACCAGATGTCTCTGTGTGTGTGTACGTGTGTCCACTCTGGGTGGTGAGGTCAAAAAGATTAAAATCAGCTATAAAGTATCTATTGCATAATGTATGTGTGTTTAAATAAGCAGATTAATGACTTCTCTCCCATTTTTAATTTACTCAATTCTACTCTGAATTTAAATTTCCCAAGACCCAATATGCTCATGTTAG
>PVKS010038544.1:0-17848 GCA_004027875.1 Aplodontia rufa
CACAATAATTCAATTCATAAACATTCAGAGTAAATAAAAAAATATGAGAACTTTTCTCAAACTTGTCACTTCCAACATAATCTCCTTTAATTACACATTTTTGCAATATTGTCATGTATTTAGCAATAAATATCATATTAATTTATCTTATAAAAATTTATCTTGGTAAAATGCATAAAAATTTGTTAACCCTCAGCAATTTTTCTTACTCTTTAATACTCCATTTCATAGGATTTATTTTAAAATTTATTTCTTTAAAAATTATTCTTAAAAGTTTTTACTATCCTTACTTACAATGTAAAATGAAGGAAAATTTTTGATATAAAAATTAGTTTTTAATAATGTGGCTAATCATTTGGTTAAATGATAGAAGTTTTCCATAGTAGAAATAAATTTGAAGCCTAAGGTTTTGACAAATTTATATTCGAAGCTGCTACACCTGGGTTCGCCCAAAACATATGAACTCTAGGATGCAAGATGCTTTATTTGCAATAGATGCCAGTGGAGGAAACAAGGTTGGGAGGAAGAGGAAGCTGTCCTGGAATGAAGGTCCAATACTGCTGCGATGATTATTAGGTTACCTAGATAACAGTATAGCATTATTTCTGCAGAGGGCTTACAGAGGAAACTGGCATGTGAGTCCAAGTGCAGACATCCTCTATGCATCAGGCACTGTCCAGTCAGCACCTGCATAGAACAAAAGCTCAGAAAAGCTGAACTGGTCTTTTCCTCCCTTCCTCTGGAACAGGAACAAACTCTTTGTCTCCTGCCCTTGAATATCAGAATCACAGGCTCTTTGGGTAGGGACATCAGGAGTTATGCCAGCAGATCCCCAGATTCTTAGGCATTTGCCCTTAGACTGAGCACTGAACCATCAGCTTCCCTGGTTCTGAGACCTGGACTTGGACTTAGCTGCCCTACCAGCATCTCAGGTCTCCAGCTTGCAGCCTACAGCATGGGACCTCTCCATGTCCATAACACTGAAAGCACTTTCCTAACAAATTCCCTCTCATTTATCTATATCTGTATCTACTGCTTCTGCATTTCTGGACAATCTTCACTAATACAATTGCCTATGCCAACCTCAGTGGAAAGTCCTGGAACAAGAAGTACCCACCGAAGTTGGGGAATACTAATGGAGACAAGCATCAAGAATGTTTCCTATCTTCACCATGAGTTTGGATATGGGCAAGAGGGTCTTGGTGCATGTACCCCCTCTAGCCTGTTCATTGTATAATATGTTAGGAACTTCAAATGGGCAAACTAATCAGTGACTAATATAGTCTAAGGAAATGACTTTGTTCTTCAGTTTGCAGAGTTGAAAAGCATTTCACGATAGGCCATTAGGATCAGATGCTCATCATGGTATGAGAAGGCACCCCTTGTCTGGGAACATCATCAATCACCTTTATAAACTACTCCTAAATCAGCTTTCCAGCAAAGTGGACTTTGAGCAAATCTTCCTTTATAGTTAGTTTTTCTAATGAACTTGTCCTCCTTGTCTTGTTGTCTTGTCTCTCAACCTGACCCAAGACGTAACAAGAGGGAGTTGGGTCTAGTAACACTAACCTCCCCCCACCATCATGCAGCTCTCTGCAACTAAGAAAGACCCTAAGAGGGCTTCAGGTGTCCTTTTGTTGAACCTATACTACCAGAGTCACAGTAGAGTGGATGCAAACCCAAACTGTGGAATCAAATTCATTTAATTCACAGTAAAGTGAGACAGTGGGGAAAGTTAGGCAGCAGAGTAGTTATTGTGTGGAGTCAATCAAGGAAAAACTGGTTCATTTCCTTTTACTATCAATTTGACTTTCCCCAACGCTAAATCTGGCAAGGCGGTTCCAGATGCAGACACTCCCTTCTCTTAAGCAAGGAGACACATTCTTTCTACTGATGCCTGAGGCGCAAGCCAAAGGCCGGATCCAACCAGAATTTCCTGTGGCCGAGGTCCTAGGTTTGAGGGAAGGGAGAGGATGACCAATTGAAGGGTGAACTTCCTATAAAAAGGGCAAATCTAACTGCCTCTTCATCTCTGTCACCATCTCCCACTCTGGGGGAGTCTGCTCTTTTCCCTATGCTTTGCTTTCTATTATTTTCTTAAAATAAACTCTGTTTACTTTGTTTGCCTCCGTGTCCCTCAGTATCCATCTTCATCTCTGGGGACACAAACACACCTTCCACCAAACTGGCATCAAAAGAATGATCTTCTATATAAAGTTAACACATGAATAAGATTATGCCACTTCCCTGTTTAAGTGCTCTCAATGATATTTTTTCAATGGAATCTTAAATAGGAAGGATAATAGTTCCCCAATATGTTCTATTAAAATAGAGAAATTATTCTATATTTTCTGGGCTGTCCTAATCTAATCATAGAAGTCCATAAGAATAGAGAACGTTCTCCAGCTAGCAAAAATAAACAAATAAATAAAATAAAATAAGAAAGATAGAACTAACAGAAGATGAAATTGGAGAGATTACAAAAGAGGACAATTGATGTCATTGCTGCTTCCAAGATATATAAGACCAAGTGAAAAACCAGAGAGAGAACTCTAAGTACAAAGGTGTTTACACAACTGACATCCAATAAGGAGTATGGAGACTTCAGCTCTGCAGCCAAAAGGAACTAAATTCTGCTACCTGAATGAGTTTAGAGGCATACTATTCCCCAGAATTTCCTATAAAATCCCAAATGGCCAACCCTTTGATTTTGGATTTGTAAGACCACAGACGAAGAATGGATCAAACTGAACCAAACCGTGCCTAGAAATATGACTCACTGAAAATGAGATATGAGTGAATGGTGCATTAAGATAAGAAATTGCTGCTGATTTATGGTGCAACAATAGTGAACTAATACATCATCTGCAGAGATGTGCTTTACCAGGTCCTTGCCTACCTCTTGGATTTCATCTCCTGCCACCATTCTTTTGTATTTCATGTCATTCTTAATTTTGCATCCTGGGAATTATCTCCTGACAGTTCGTAGAACTTCCTAATCCAATTTCCTCAAGGATACTTACAATTAATATCCCCTCTGGCTGTCTGGGGTATGTCACCCTCACACTTTCAAATGCTTCACTCCTTCTTATATTAAATATCCCTTCCTCCCTGCTCATTAAAGCATCCTATTCTGCCCAGTCTAATATGGGACATTTCTTTTTCTACTAGATTATAAATCTTGCCTAGAGGTGGCTATTAATTTTTAATAGTGGCTAACAGAAAAATGTTACTCAGTGATCAATAAATATTTGCTCAACAAACAAGTGAACAAAATGATTGATTGTACTCATGACATCTTCTGTCTCTTGAGAAAAGGACATTTGTGACCAGCATCTGCAAAAGACACTAGCATGAATATGATTCCACATGTTTTTCCTCCTGCACTTATTTTTCTTTGCACAAAGGAACATGCCATTATTCCTAAGCTCTCTGTCTTAGTACATTTTGTGCTGCTATAACAGAATGCCCAAGATCTAACATTTGATAAAGAAAGAACAGAGAGTTATTGCTTACAGTTCTAAAGGCTGGGAATGACAAGGGCTGGGATCTGTGAAGGACTTCTTGTTGCGTCATCCCATTGCAAAGGTCAGAGGACAAGAGATTATTAGAGTGAGAGCAAGAGATTGAACTCACAGCCTCAAGCTCTGTTAGGATTAGCATTAATTCATTTTATGAGGGTGGAGTTGTCAGGACCTAAACATCTCTCTTTAGGCCCCACCTTCCACCTTCTAACACTGTTGAATTAGGGATAAAGTTTCCAATACATGCTTTTGGGGCGATATTCAAGCCTTGGCATTTGTTTAATATGATTTTTATGACAATGGAGCATTATCTTTAAATCATCATACTTCATTATTCCTTTCAGGTCTCAGAATTATTTAAAACAAATCTCATATTATTAGCTCCACTTTATTTTTAAGGACATAATTTAGTTGCACGAAGTCACATCAGCAATAGGTGATCAAGACGCTTGGATTTCTTTGCCCTTGTTTTCCCAACCTCAAGTGCTGCAAATACCCTTGAGGGCCAGCAGAGTCCAGTAAGTGACTTGAGTGTTAGGAGTTGAGAACAGTGACAATCATATTGCTCTGGAAAACAAGCAAATGCCAGAAGACACTCAGATGGAATATTAAAATAACAGTGTCCTGTAGCAAGGCCCATCTTCCACTATATTTCTGCTTCTTTGTGTTCCACATGTGACAGCCCAAAAACCAGGGGTACTGATGCCCCCGGTGAGGAGCACATGGGTGTACTAGCCCAAGCAGAGAAAGCACACTCATTCTTCCTCTACCTTTAAAAAATTGTCTTTCAGTGGACTTGACTATGCCTGCCCATGATGGGAAGAGCAGATCTTCCTAATAGAGTGTACCATTCAAATGCTAATCTCCTCTGGAAACACCCTCACAGACATCAATAAATATTTTGCCAGCTGTCTATCACTTAGATGGATCAAATTGTCATATGAAATTAACCATCACAAGAACTTTCTCAGAAAATGCATTTTATGTAATATCCTGCAGCCTTGTTTGAGACATACCATTTTTAAACGAGCAAAAATTAATACACTGAGTATTAATAGGAATCAGTGTGCAAATGTATTATCATTCTGATATGTATTAACATATTTGTACATAGAAAAAAGTTAGCTTCCCGACCCCTCACTTGGTCAACCTTACGCAAGATACCAGTATGTTCATGGAACAGATTGAAAGACAGAATATTGAACAAGAGCTTCATCTCTCTGAAAGCTGTGGGCATTGTTATCTCTTGTCGGTAAAAGATTTCTTGTCTTTGAAACATAACCAGAGAGGGGAACAGGCAGTTAAGAGCTATATCGCACTGTCCCCTCTCCTGGGAATATGCCTCACCCCCTTGTCCCATGGACTGAATGGTCATCTGCGGAGTTCTTCCTGTGTCATCCACTTTGCCTTCCCAATTGCCTCCATTAAACTCTCCCATGTGCTCATATAATGCAAAGGTTTTCATTGTCGTTTATTTATCACTGATAATAAAAAATAACAGTACAGTGCTACGTACTTTACAAAGCATTTTAAGATAATGCCTTTAAACTCATTAAGGTTTGACAGTCTATCACAGAGTGGAGTAGACGTCAGGATGTCTGTGTTCCTTGTAACCCACATGATGCCATCTACACCCTAAGGTTTTATTTACCACCTACAAGTAGAGGACTCATGTGTTTGACTCCCATCTAGACCTTTCTTCTGATTCTTATATCATAGTCTAAGATATTTACTTAATATTTTCCTGCAAACAGTTTAAACTGCTGCACAATGTGATCCTCTCCAGTTTTTCTTAGGGAAGAGAAGGAACAGGAGTCATGTGGCACCTTCCATCTCCTTCAACTGCACATCAAATCAACTCACAGTTGTGTTGATTTTGCCTCTTGTTATTTCTTGATTCCGTTTGTTTCCCTTCTTCTTCGCAACTCCCATTACATGCTGCAAGATACGACCATCTTTTTCTTACACTAAACAAATTCTTCTATATTCTTCAACCCATATCTCCACACCCATAAAAATACTGAAGTTGCTTATGGCCATATGATTTGTCAGCTCACCAATCGCTGTAGGAGGACTGGGACAAGGACCGTACTGGAGGTGGTGCCCTTTTTAAAGCTTTGTAGGGCAGAAATATAAGTGAGCACAATGGGTCAAAAATTTGTCTCTTTAAAGGTGCAAGCCATGTACTTCTCTTCCCTTCTCTTTCCATTTTCTTCTGTTCCAAATGCATTCTTTCAGGATCCTAATGTCTAAAATTAATCACTTGGAAAACCTACTTATTTGGTTTAGAATTTGTTAACCTTTCAAAGAAATACCAAACGCAAGAAAATAAAAATTTAACTTTTGCTAATAATTTACTCCTTAGAATCAACTTATTAAAAATCTGTTTTATAGACCTAAATTACTTTGATTCCAATCTATCTCTTCCACTTTGTTACATAATGATGGTGAAGTGCTATCATCATGCTAAGTCTCTGTTTGTCAATTACAAAGAGAGGTGATATTTGATCATGCATTTTGGTTTACTAAGAACTTTATGTATCAAAATATATTTAAAAGACTAAACAGATGAACCATTGCATAGTATGCAACCAACTAATTCCATAACAGGCAAAAAAAAAAAAGGCAATTCCACTCACTTTTTTTCTCAGCAATGAGCACAGCATGTGATACAAATATTTGGCACTCAGAATAATGTAAGAATACGTAAATAAGTTATTGTAGTATACAATTCTCAGACACTGGAATTGAACAGAAAAAATATTAAAAGAAAGATTCCAGGTAATTGCAACTATACAATGTGCAAGAAGAGCAAAGAATAGAATGAAAGAAGGAGGTAAGCACACCTGCATACATGCCACCTGTTTCTCGAATTTTCTAAGGTTTAACTACAGGAATGTAATCAGAAATGCAGTGTCCCGTGTTTACTCTGAGCAATATGTTCCTGTCATTTTTTGCTATGTTGGATTTTTCTGTTGTTGTTTATTTGTTTTGACATAAATAGAGCAATTTTGCAAGATAAATATTGTGGTGCTGTACAACCAGAAGGCTGTCAAAAAACCAAATCCAAACAAAGCAAAACAGAAAAAGACACCTCTGAAGAATCCAAAGCAACCAACTCACAGCTCTTTTAAATAGGCATCTTGATAATCAGGCTCCTCTCATTGCTCTCTGAAAGTCTTTCCAGTTTTGTCAAGTTGTTTAACTTACGGGAATTGAAAAGGATGATCGTATTCTATGTTATGGGGAATGACTAACATATTGATCAAACGGTGATTGTCAATGAGTGATCTGCTAGCCATCTTGTCTCAAGCAAGCCTTATGGGTCAGTGTTAGATAATGGATTAATATATATTCATAGAGAGAAATGATTTTACTGTTATCATGGCTGGAAAGTATAATACATTGAAAATTTTTCATGGACTGTATTAGAAGGAACAGGCAGAAGCACTTTCTACCAGAGATGGGAAAGAGAAAAAAATTGAAGAGAAGAGAAAGATGCATCTAAAATATGGAGCTGCTGTTAAATGGGTTTAAAAGTCTTAAAAGAGCAAATCTCTGAGAAATAGTTTCTCAGAGAGTGATACATAGGCTACTTGCACCATTGTGATGGTTAATTTTATGTATCAACTTGACCGAGCCACAGGGTGCCCATATAGTTGGTTAAGCATTATTTCTGGGTGAGATGTGTGGTATAATTCATTCTGCAGCAAAATTCCTCCCCAGCTGTGAACCTGTGGAACCCAGGCAGGCTTTGTGCTAGCAAGACACAATAGGATAGGAAGAGGTGACAGGTCCAGAGGAAATCCAAAACTTAAAGTGAATTCCATCAGATCTCCATTTTATATAATAACCTTCTTTGGTCTGAAGCTTTGTCTTCCAGACTCTCTGGGGCAGAAGTTCTATTTTCAGGACCTACTGGGGTAGAGGTCTCACTTCTTAGGCTTTGCTAGGTTAGGGTCATGATTGCAAGGCTGTTGGGGGCCCACTATCTGGCCTGTTGAAATTGAGGCCATTTCTTTCCACTTTCAAACCAAGGAAGTAAACCCTGAGGAACTTTTAATTGCCTTCAAACTCATTCTTTCCTATATTAGGAAATATTACATCCTTATAGCCAAATAGGTCTATGGTCCAGTCCAACAGTCATTCTCTATTTTATTATCTGTCCCCTTAAGTTCAAAATGGAATTGTTTCTGTTGGGGTGACTAAAGGTCAATGATTTACACCTACAATAATTCTCTCATCAAGTGATTGTTTAAATATACCCTCAGTGTTCTCTTCAGAACAAGTTTTTCTTTTAATTTTTCCAATATGAATAGGCTAAGAATCTTGCAAATCTTTAAAATTATTCTTCCTTTTTTTCTAAATAATTTATTCTTCAATTGTTTTTTACTCTCTCATTTTTCTATAAGCAAACAAGAGAAAGTAAGCAGTTCCTTCAACACTTTGCTTATAAATCTGTGAGCAAAAACATCCAATTTCATCATTCATAGGTTCCACTTTCCATAAATCACTATAACACTAGTGCAATTCAGTCAAGTGGGTTGCCAGTTTATAACAAAGATTACCTTCTTCTGGTTTCCCAAAACATGTCTTCATTTTATTCTGAGTATTATCTAAATGATCTTTAACAACCGTGTTTCTAACAACATTCATTATTATTTATGCCTTCTCTAAGATGTTCATTGTCATTTATTCATTCTCTAAGATGGTGGAAGATTTCTCTTTCACTTAGCTTTTCTTTTTCATACCCTCTCCAGAATCACCCACATTTCTGGCATGCCTTTCAAAATTCATCCGGCCTCTACCCATTACCCTGTTTCAAAATTGCTTCCACATTTTTGCATATTTGTTATAGCCACACCCCACTACTCTGCATCAAAATCTGTCTTGTGTGGTCTTTTCACTCTACACTAAGGATATACTGTTCTGATGGCAATTATTTAAGTCTAACTCCATTAAGCCTGTAATGGACTTCAATTAGGGTGGCTCTCCTACTCCTAATGAGTAATAATTTTCTGGAAACTGCTTTAATCCACCGGGCCGTACTCCAAAGCTCTGTGCTAGATGACAATGCATTTCTAATCAAAGATGATTGACATCAACTCAAAATAAGGTGATCAGATTATTGCTCTTGTGACTTTACTAATGAAAATAGACACAGAGTGAAGGTTAATGGAACTGGGTCAGTTGTTTTTCTCATAGTCATGATATGCAAATGATGCTGGAGGGATCAAAGAGATGGAAGTAAGGGAGACACTTCTAGGATGTTAGTCAGTTTTTTCCCCCCGTGTGTTAAATACCTGGATAAATCAAATTAAAGGTTCAAGCCTTCAACACATGAGTCCTTAGGGAGTCATTTCACACCCAAACATAAAACTGGGTTATATCTAACAAAAGTTTGATTTTCCATTTAATTACGTTGTCTTTGTTCAGTTAGAAATGTTAGTTCATGAAGGAAAAATGCTTTCACTTAAGTGGCATGAAGTATATTTCACTAAATTCATAACTGGTTATTTGGTGTGTTCCTCTCTCCACTAGGAAATGTTGACTGTCAGCTCCCTACAAAGACTAACAAAGAAACCTGTGAATTAAGGAAAACAAAGTGTTAAATTCACAGCAACAAAATAAAATATCTTGACAGATTCTCTGGGAGAATCTAAATTCTATGATGACACAGAAAGAGGATCTTAGGGAAGGATATAAGTAGTTTTGGGTCTGGGATGAAGGGATTTAAGGGAGGTCTCCCCAAAACGGTAATTGATAAGAAGTAGGCGATATTCATGACCTGACAGTTAAGAATTGGTAGAGAGAGCCAGAGGAAGCTTTGGAGACAACTGAACAATCCCTTGTCTGGTAAAGGAGCTTTTGGACCACCTGACCGAATTATTGCCAAATAATTTGATTCACAAAAATTTTCTGAAGCAATAGAATCACTTATTAGTGTTCAATTTTATCATCTTTGGTAAGAATTTCCTGGTAATTTAAGACATATTGACATGGGTGTTCATGAGAGATCTTGTGTTATAGAATAAATTTTGTCCCTCTTCCCTCAAAATTCATATGTTGAAGCCCAATCCCCCAGTGTGACTTTATTTGGAGATAGACCTTTAGGAGGATTATTAATATTAATTGAAATTCAAAGAGTCAAGCTATAATCTGATAGGACTGGTGTTCTTCCAAGAAGAGACACTAGGGGACTGGAGTGGTGGCTCAGCAGCTATGGCACTTACCTGGCTTGCAGGAGAACACGGGTTTAAACCCCAGCATCTCACATACTCAGTTCAGAGCAATTGAAAGCCAAAGCCAAAGCTAAATAAAATTGATTCTCTCTTTCTCTCACACTCCCCTTTTTTTTTTTTTAAAAAAAAGGAGACACCAGATTGTACTGTCTCTTTCTCCCTTAGGACACACAAGAAAAGGTCACATAGAACATAGGGAGAAGGTGGCTATTTTCAAACCACAAAGAGAAGCCACCCAGAAATCTACCCTGAGGGCACACTGACTTTGGACTTTTAGATTCCAGAAAAAAAATTTCTGTTGCTTAAGCCACCCATTCTCTGGTAGTACTACAACACTCTGAGCAGCTTAATGTACCCTGAATACTAAAGGTGGACAACATTACCACTGGGAAATGGAGGGGGAGCAGTGTGAATGGAATTCAGCTCGAACCCTTGTTATAATAATCACTTGGTTAAAGCTTGGTGAAAACTGCCATTTGGAACCACTTAAGAGGAATCAGGGTTTCAATATTCAGGAAGACTTCTGACCCACTGAATTGCTCATCAAAATAGGAAAAACAGACAAAGAAAGGATGCAGCTAAAGAACATTGCTAGTAAACAGCACGAGTAAGAACAGTGGCTTAGGCTGCTCCTTTCTTATATTACCTGACCAGGCAAACTTTCTCAAAAGCCCACCTTATCACAGCGAGCTCTTACTGCATGACATTCTTGAGTGTCAGATCTGACTTCCATTACACTGAGTGTTGAGATACATAGCACGACTCCTCAAATAATTCCCTGGGGTTCTCAGATGAGTGAAAACTTGATGTGCAGACGGTCAGATTTTTCTGAATGGTCCCTTGGGTTTCCTGGAATAATGTGGCCTCTTGCATGGAAACTGCTGTAATTTTGCATCTCACCTTATAACAATCTTCACCAAATGCCTGAAGACTCCAAATGTCTCTCTCTCACTCTCTTCTGACTACTTTGCTCAGAGTAGTCAACCCATAACCACAGCAATAAAAGTAAATTGACTACACCCCCCAGGGCACGTATTTGTAGCAGATTCCAGTAATACAATGACAAGAACATTCTTTAAACTCTAATGTCTTGCCTTTTATGCTTTTATAGGTTCTATTATTGATTTGTTTATATTCCATTTGCTTGTTAATGGTTTAGAAATACACTGTACTGTATCTAACTCACCATTATCATACTTAACTCATCTTTTTTTGCTTTCATTTGTAGCAATATCTGGGATTTCTTATGAAGAATAAGATGGGGATATAAGTAGTTTATCTTCAGCAGTGATGAAGATGAATATTTACTACAGTATATAAATGGAAAGACAGGGAAACTTAAATGTTGAGATAAACTAGGATTTAAACCATTGCTTTAGACAGGCTATAAAAATGTTATTAGGAATTTGCTGCAGAAACAAAAGAAAACTGCTGTTTCTAATTCTTTCTTGGCTTAATCATCCAAAATTTTAATAAGCTGTGTATCCAAATGGGAGATGGATTTTTCAATTTTGGAATAATGGCATGTTTATATATTCCTTTTGTACCTCTTTTGCAACTGAATCTAGAGATATGTCATTTTCATTGGACTTCAAATGGACACAAATTCTTTATTTACAAATCAATTAAAAATAGATGCAACAGTCACTGTACTCGCATAAATACATTTTCATTTCATCTAGGATTTAGAATACTAAGGTCTTGAATCATGTCACATTTATCTTCTATTTATTCAGTGATCCAACTATGGTATCATAATCAAAATTGGGGAATTTAATTGAAAGCTCAGGGGTAATTTCCCATTTTTGCTCCATTCTAATCAGCTTTTATCATTAGACTTTTTCAAAAAACTAAATATCTACATTTAATTATAAGATTTTTTTCTCCAAAACCATATTAATAAATTAATTTTTTGATTGACAACATGTTAAAATTGTGGTTGTAATGAATCTAAAAAGATAAAAATTCTTTCAGAAATCAACCTACAATCTCAAGACCAAGTTGAGATATTTATCCTTTAAAATCAAAGAAAATTTGTTAGGCTGGCTGAGGGCAGGGCTTCAGCCAGGCCACACAGCCAAATGGTCATGGTATCATGGCATCATGGTGCCTGGCTGGCGGCTTGGCTTCAGTCAAGACACGAGGACTTGCTGGCTGGCTAAGGGGCAGGGCACAGGGCAGCTTGCCTGTGAAAAGAACAGCCAATCAAGATGCTGGCAGACAAGCTCCAGTGGATTGACGGATTCACTAGCCAACCTCTGAAAGGCCAACCCCATCAACTCCTCCCAGTTAACCAATAAAATCAGCTGCCTAGAGAAGGTCCAGTGCCATTTTCCCTGCATGCCAATCTTCCTACACGCCATTTCCCCCGCCAGCCATCACTTCCCATGCCCATCCTCATTATGGCAGCGAAGGTGAATTAGGCCTGGGAGCAGCAAATCCCAAAAAAATTTGTGCCTGAATTTATACCAGCGCCATTATTCTTTTTTCTTATTTTTACAAAATTAATTATTGAAGCCTTTCCTTTTAACCTGCCAGATTTTTTCTTTTTCTGTTTGTTTTTCCAATGCTAGGGATGGAACCCAGGGCCTCACACTCTATTACTGAGCTGCACCCTCAGCAGATTTGTTCTTGATTGCAAATTTTCTTTCTTTATTTCTTTCTCTTTTTTTTCAATTTAATTGGAATGCTTCAGGGTTTTTTGTTGTTTGGTTTGCTTTTAAGTAAGATGAAAAAAATCACTTCTCAATGAACCATTTCAATTTTCACCAAAAAATATTTTTTTCTGAAATTAGTCCACACCAACTATCCAATGGTAGTTTTCTTGACTCTTGTTTTGTGACAATTGGTATAGATTATTTGATGACCTAGCCTCAAGGGCTTTTCAAAACTTGTGCTGGAGACTTAAAGAAGTAGGGCATCTGAGACTGACTGCTCATCCCCTGAGCTCTGGGATTGCTGGCGTTCCTTGCCGGATAGAAGGAAACCAGAGTCTTGGGACATTTACATTCAACAATCTGAGACATCTGCACAAATACACATTAGTATTTAACTCCTGCTGCCCCTTCACCCCTCACCTTTTGGTTGTCTATACCTTCTTTGCCCTATTACACTTGCATTCAAATGTTATATGAAAATAGTAACAGAAAGATTTATACATCTCAACAGGATTGAACTGACTTCCTAGCAAGAGTGTGAAGCCACCATGATATTGGATTTTTGTTTGTTTGTTTTTGTACAGGTTAAGGAATCCAGAGGTGCTTAAACACTGAAACACATTCCCAGTCCTTTTTTAATATTTTATTTTGAGACAGGGTCTCACTTAGTTGCTTAGGGCCTTGCTATGTTTCTGAAGCTAACTTTGAATTTGTGATCCTTCTGCCTCAGCTCTCAGAGCCATTGGGATTACAGGTGTGTGCCACCAGGTCTGGCTATGATATTGCACTTCTAAGTCATTGCTCCAGAATCAGGCTACTGAGGATTGCACCTCATGTATGCTTCTTTTTTTTTTCCTTTTTAAAGAGACAGGGACAGTGAGAGAGAGAAAGAAAGAAACAATTTTTGTTTAGTTTTTCATGTGAGTTTCGTTATTCTAAGACATCGTTGCGTACGTGGTACTGGGGTTTGAACTTTCATTCTCATGTACGCCAGGCAAGCGCCGTAACCTCCAAGCCACCGATCCAGCCCCAATGTATGCTTCTTAATGTCCTGGGAAAACCCTCTATATCTTAAATCTAATATTTTGCAAACTGCAAAATAATTCCTCTTTTGATAGTATTATTGTTAAAATTGGGTAAGAAGATACCACAAAGAGTTTAATATAATGTCTGAAACATTACATGATCAATTAACATGGCAGCTATTTTTAATGTTGAGGTTTAATTAACCTAATCTCTTTCCAGTGAGTGTCTGTGCCAGTAAATTACAATCCAAAAGTAACTTAACCGCAGGACAAGTCAACCAATAAGAGAGTGATTTTCTTTGGCTAATTTCAAGGGTTGAATTGTACAAAAGTATCTTGATACTTAGATAATGACAGCACCTAAATTAAAATTTTAATTTGTAATTTAAAGCAGTTCATCAGAAGTGTATTCAAAATTATCATTTTTCTGAATTATATTTATATATTTTATAAGTGGATTATCTGTCTCTGATTTTTGCTATTGCTTGGTGTTCCCTTCTAGTTCATCTAATCTTCCTTCTGTTACTTTAGCACAACACACCTTGGTACATGAATTCATTCATTCATTTGTCCTTTCAAATGTAATACATGTGCCTTTTTCCTACCAATGCTTTTGTCTCTTTTAATTTTTTAAAAATTTATAAAATTTTTCTAGTTATGTTTGTACTCTAGTGTCTAATTTCTATCATCATTAGTCTCCGTTTATGTAATGTTTACATTGCTATTTTGTTTGAATATAAAGAAATTAATTGCATACATTTATGTATCCTAAATGCAATACTAGTCCACCTGAGGTTTCTTAACAGCAGTGTGACAGGAGATAATGATTTTTCAGGATTCTCCATCCAATTCTTTTTTTAATCATTATGTATTTCTTATTTCTTCTTTGATAAGAGATAGTTTCAAAGAATTTCCGGTTTCAAGAAACCTGAGTTGTCAGGAAGTCCTATTCAGATGTGAATGCCTTGTCTTTGGATCCATAGCATGATCTCTTGGAGGATATCTCACAAATTAGAAAGTAATATATTTTGGCTCAGTATTGGGAAAAATGTCATAAAGTTCTGAATCACACTGGATCAGACACTTTAGATGACAAATTTGCTCCTAATGGATTGATTTAAGTAGAGCCTGGAATATTATTATTCATCAGGGATAATTTAGGTGAGTTTGGAAGAATAATTAAACTAGACAACAGCTGTAGTTGAGATACCTTCTTGCTCAGATATATTTGGTTCTATTTCAATTATTCCTGAGTATGAAAAACTATCATTTTGTGAATCCAATAACAATTAGTTCTACATCTTAGGATATTATGTCTAAGATCATGACCAGAGAGGAGAAGAAAAGATTTTAGTGTGGGGGCAAGAGGCCCAACATTTATTTGTTCAAGTTAGTTGTAGGTAAAGGATAACCCCAAGCCATGGTCAGAAGGACTCAAGACAGAGAAAGACAAAAATGTGCTTCTTTACTGTTGCACTTGGCCACGGTAAGCAACACATGGACTTGGCAAGCCAAGAGCTGCAGGAAGAGCTGCCCCAGGCTCTACATTCCCCAAGCCCAAGGAAAAGAAAACCAAAGGAGTGTAGTACATTGACATGAGAGTGAATTGAAAATTGTTTTTAAGGAAGAATATCATGGGTTTCCTAATGATCACCAAATAATTGGCTTCATTATTCTTTCCCAAAGTAAAATGAATTTTGAGGTTGTCTTGCACGCTGTCACCATTCTTTTAGTTGAAGTTCAATATTCATTCGTTTGGTGACATTCATTGATCCCCAAAATCATGACAACCAAAGCTCTAGATGCTAGGAATGAAAAGACAAATTAGACGTAGTCTATGATTTCCAGAACCAACTTCCCAGACTTATGCAAGAGCAAGGCTTGAAATAAAAAGGATAAATGAAGATACAGCATAAATGCATAGTTAATTTCCTATAAAACAAAATAATTTCCTATAAAAGAAAATTCTAAAGGATTGATTCTTCATCAATTAATATTTCCCAAGGAAGATGTACTCAATAGATATTTAGAATGCCTGACTTGTTGCAGATGTCATGTATAAATGTATGTGCATGTGTTTGTAGCTTTTTTTTAATATAAGCCCCTTCCCATTTGGGTAAAAATTTTATTAGAATATATATAATACAATGTATATATATATATACATATGTGTGTGTGTGCATGTAAAAAATATATATGTAATGTTTATACTGTGGTTGAGTTTGATGTTTGTAATGATTCATAATTATTAGCTATTTTTTGTTCAGCTATATAAAATGAAAGTAACTCTTACATGATTCTTAAGCACTCTCCATTGAATGTTTCCCCAAATAACTTATAAAAGTATTATAAAATTATTTTCAAGTGGAAATTACTCTTCCAAAATGCAGATACTAAGATTTACAAATGCCTAAATACCACACTATGAGGATATAAACAAGAAGAAGGAAGGCTTGACAGTATCAATACAAGAAGAACAATTTTAAATGTAAAAGTTAAAATTCAGTTACACATTTTTTAAACATACAGATTCAAAAATGTGAAAGAAGTGCTAACATTTATCAACATTACTAAAGCAAATTAGAAATTGACATATCAAATATCCAACTCCAGGGTACATAATCTTAAATCTAGGTACAAAATATAGCTTGGATTTATATGTTTTGTTGTGCCTTTGACTCTCTCTATTCATTTTAAAATTCAGTTGATCTACAATATCTGTTGTTGGATTAGAGTTCTAATACTACAAATCTGAGGACCCGTTTACAGCAGTCTTGAGGGAGAAAATATTTCGCTTCTGTAACTTCTTTGAGTCCTTGCAACTCAAAGCAAACAAAAGGATACATTATGCAAATGCAAACCAAAGAAAACATTTTTCTTAATGATTCCTGTAAACCTTTTATGGTTAAAATTTTGTTTAAAATTAAATAATGGCTGTTTTATTTAGATTAATTAGCAAGAAGATCACAGTAGTCAATAGTAACTGAAAGATGCCATCTGTTCCCTTTTCCAGTTGTGTCTAAGAACTTTGCATTGGTGTACCAGAGAACGTGGAGAATTAATTAGGCAGCAAATGAAATCTTGTCACAGATGGCACCCATTTACTTCACGCAGATAAAAATTTGTGTGCTTTTTCTTTCATCTTGTTTGTCTCCTTGAAAGTTTTGAGGGACCACTGGACTCTGACCATCAGTTGCTTATTTGAAAAAAAAGTACAAAAATGTAGAGATGCAATATGGGGCTTGGCTTCAAAAGAAAATGCTTGTTTGGAAATAACATGAGAACTTCAGATATCTCAGTTTGGTTAGAGTTTAAATCAAATTTTTATGTCCCAAGATTGTTGTTTTCTTTTGTAGTCTTATATGTTTTAGTCCACAATGTAAGAATTCTTGCTCTGTTCTTTTGCATACAAATACAGAGATCTGAACTAATCTAGCAAGTCCTGCGGACTCGTTTTTTATTTCAAACCATGAACTTGCTGCTCTGAGGAAAGTGTTTATTCTCAGTTTAATTATAGAAGCTGTTTCCTCAGAGCAACAAGTTCATGATTTGAAATAAGAAAGGAGTATTTTTCCAATGAAGACAACCATCAACTCACTGTCATTCTCTCCGTTTCTCGTCAGTCTTCTGGAAAAAGCACTTGGAAGTCACCTGCTCAACTTCATAACACCCAGGTCATCCGTTTCCTTACTAAAATGAAACTTTATCCACACCACTCCATGGAAATTGCTACTTCAAAAGCTGCCATTGACATCTTGGTCTTTAAGTGCCTGGGCTTCTTTTCTGAAGCATGTAAACATGACTGACTCACTCTCCCTGATTTCAAGACACCACTATCTTCTAGTGTGTCTTTTCCAACTCAAGTGGTGTTTTTCCATTACAGGTCACCAATCCCTTTAATGTGCATATGTCTTAGGAAATTTATCACACTCCCTGTGAGAGGCAGAATTTTAAATACGTCCCCCCAAAGCTGCCTGTCTCCCCAGTATTTAACCAAGCACTATTCTAAGTACTGCTGTGAAGAGATTTCACCCACATAATCAAGGTCATTAGCAACTGAACTTAAAATGGAAGGATTGTCCTATTGAGATAGAAAAAGTTAGGCAGTCAGAGTAGATAGAATGTTTGAGTCGGTCGGGAGGAGACTGGTTTCTCTTTTGACATTCCCTTTGATATGTCAATGACGCCAAAAGGCAAACACAAAGGCAAACACTCCCTGCCGCTAGAGGAGGAACCACTTCCTTCCCTGGCCCCTAAGTGCAAAAACAAAGACATAACCCCTAAGAGCAAAGGCAGGGAGATAAGGACCAAATGAAGAAAGATAGCATATATAAGGGACAAACTCAACCCCAGGATGAGCCCTTTGCTCCCTTCCCCACCTGAGGGAAGTCTGCCCTGTT
>PVKS010038545.1:0-17848 GCA_004027875.1 Aplodontia rufa
AAGGGTCGATTGTCTCCACTCATCTGTGGAGGTGGGGACTAGACCCTGGACAATGAGAAAGTTGGTCTAGTAGCATGAGTTAAATCCAGATAAGATGTAATGCTTTACAATCTAATACTTTTTTTAGAGTTATAGTGGGAAGGGGAAGGGAGGGATAAGGGAGGGTAATTGGGGGGCACTCCTGGGGATAAATGCAATATCCAGAATATTTACACATTTTATATTATTTTGTTAATATCTTGTAAGGTTGCTCAAAAAAAAAAGAAACAAAAATTGCCCAGATTATGTGTTGCTACACTATTGTTGGCTCTTATTTTTAACAAAATAAAATTATATTAACATTGAAAAAAAAAAAAAAGAAGAGGCCAATAGTATATTTTCGTTGGTTTAGTATGTATCATAGGTGTTACCAGGAATGTAAAAATATGCAGAGATAAATAATTTTTGTTTGTATCTCAGAAAGCTTTGGGAAATCCACTTCCATATCCTTAATTCTGAAATTATGCATCACATTTTATTAGCTCCAGAAATTTCTTCTCCAACATAATCATCAACCAAAAGCTAAATTGGTCTTGGCTTTAAGCCACAGATTCATAGAAAACACTCACATTTTGGGATTTCTCTTCTCTCTCTTTTCCCTTTGGTTTTCTCAACTTTAAACCTGGGAATTCAATCTGGGAAAATCAAGACCTTAGTTCTAGTCAAAAAGAGCTCTGCAGGATAGATACTCAAGAGAATTACATGGAAATACAAAGGTAACAGAGTGAATATAAAGTCAATTTTAAATAAAAAGATTCTGTCACTGAATACCAATATTATTGAGAAATCAGATATTCATCTAGGAAATATTTACAATCCTTAGATGACATTGTGATTTTGTGACCTAAAATAATCTATTAACATTTTAACATTTTAAAAATACATACTCTCACAGATTATAATATATATATGCTATATATATAAGTTATAATATACATATATATATGCTATAATAGAGGAAGACAAAAATTCATTCTTTGGACAATATAGCAGATCTAATTTGATACAGCATTTATTATATTTGATGACTCCAATGAATTTTGGAGTAAACAGTTCTTTTGGAAAAATCTACAGGGACTGAAGAATTAGAGCTGGTAGTTGTTAGCAGAAAAAATATCATGTTTCCTCAGTAACAGTAGGAAAAAAATCAAATTATATAAGGGTAGACGAGGCTCATTAAAATGGGATTGATTTTTTCAGCAATGAGTATTTGAACAACTATTTTTATTAGGAAATCAAAGAAAACAGTGAATTTGTGGGAAGGAAGAAAAAAATCCCTTTCTGAATTTCTTAAAAGATTAAAAAAGAGCATGGGGCACAGCTATGGGAACTTGGAGCAACCATGTAAAATATTTACATTATTGCTGATGATTCCTTGGTCATTTCTTTCTCTTTTTTTTTTAAATTAAGGAGTCTAGTTGTTGTAGAATCAAAATGCATGTAAAAAAACAATATGCTATGTTTTTAGTCCGAACCATAGTTACCCCCACATTGCTCACATCCCAGTCTCTTGAATCTTCTATATTATACTCCTTTAAGAAATATAAATCTCTGTTTCTCTCTCTCTACATATGTGTGTGTGTGTGTGTGTGTGTGTGTGTGTATGATTGTGCATTTTTCAGAATTAAATGATTGCATAAGTGTTATGGCTGCCTCATAAAAAGTGTTTAGGAGAGTTCATTCCTTTTCAATTTCTTGGAATAAATTAATAAGGAGAAGGGTTAGCTCCCTCTCATACATGTGGTAAAACTCAGCAGGGAATCCATCTGCTTCTGGGCTTTTCTTTGGAAGGTTTTTAATTGCTATATGAATTTCAATGCCTGTTATTGGGTTGCTTAGAATTTCTATATCATCCTGCACCAATTTTTGGATGTTGTGTGTGTCTAAAAATTTGTCCATGTCTTCCAGATTGTCTAATTTAGAGAGTATAGTTTTTCAAAATATGTTCCGATAATCAGTATGATTTCCATGGTGTCAGTAGTGACAACACTTTTTTCACTGGTGATTTTGTTGATTTGCTTCACTTCCCCCCTTCTTTCAGTGAGATTAGTTAGGAGTCTGTCATTTCTATTTATTTTTTCAAAGAACCAGTGTGCTAGTGTTTCTATCTCCCCACACTCATCCAGCATCTTTGCCAGTCTGACTGGAGTGAGGTGAAACCTTAATGTAGTTTTGATGTGTTTTGTTGATTCTTTTCACTGTTTTATTTTTCTCAGTTTCAGCTCTGATCTTGATTAGTTCAGCTCTGATCTTGATTAGTTCCTATCTTCGCTGGCTTTGGACGTAGATTATTCTTCCTTCTGTAGGGATTTCATGTGGAGCATGAGCTTGTTTTTTTGAGGTCTCTCCTGGTTTTTAATGTAGGCATTCAGTGCTAAAATTTGCCCCTTAAAAATGCTTTCATGCTGTCCCAAGGCTTGAATATGTTGTGTCATCATTCTTATTCTCTCCCAAGAATTTCTTGATGTCTATTTTCATGTCTTCTTGGATCAATTCTTCATTTAACAGGATATTATTCAATCCCTATGTATATGTGTGTTTTCTGTTATGATTTTTAACTGTTAATTGCTAGGGTCATACCAACATGGTCTGATAGGATACATGGAATAATATCTACTTTTTATATTTGCTGAGATTTCCTTTGTGAACTAGAATATGATCAATTTTGGAGAAGGATCCATGCACTGCTGAGATGAATGTATACTCTGCCAATTTGGGTTGGAATATTCTGTAAATGTCTGTTAGGTCTGTTTTATTTATGGTGTTGTTTAGACAGTAGATCTCTTTATTTTTATTTATTTATTTTTTGCTTTGAACATCTCACTATTGGTGATAGAGGAGTATTAAAGTCTCCCAGTATTATTGTGTTGAGGTCCACAAGTGGTTTTATATTATGGAGTAATTTTTTCACATATTTGGGAGCTTTAGCATTTGGGGAGTATATATTTATTCTGGTTATATCTTCCTGATTTATTGTACCCTTTACAAGGATGTAGTGGCCTTCTTTATCTATTCTGATTAGCAGCATTTTGTTGGATTTTGTTTTTTCATCCAATCTGCTAATCTGTCTTTTGATAAGTGTTTTGAGACCATTCACATTCAATGTTAGGGTAGTTATATGGCTGTGGTTCATAGTCATTTTGTTTTATTAGTAAGTTCTGTGCTGTCTTGGTTATCTATTGATAGCATGTATCTTTATTGCATTTCCTCAATTTGTGAGTTTTGAGGATAATTTACTTGTTCTTCTTTCTGGAATTTATCTTTGAGTATTCTTCATAAAGCTGATAATTATTCCTAGGTTTTCATCCTTCTCCCTGTCCTTGATTGGGAAGCTGTGAGCTTGAGGTGAACCTTTCCTATTTTGATTCTTCATTTTTGATAATCTTCTTCTGGATCTGTGAATTGAGTTTACCTTATGGATCCTGGCTTCAGTACATAGATCTGGAATCTGGTCCAGCTGGGGTGCATTGCTGGACCCTGGGGTCTCATGGTGGGCTGGAACGGGTCACATGTGCACCATGATGGGACCTGGAATCCTTGGCAGCGGGTATGAACCTGGTGGGTAATTGAGCTGCAACTGGGCAGATCTGTGCACCCTGGCTGAGTGAGTGGGGACCTGGGAAAGGGAGGATCCTGGGTGAGGGTGAACTGTGCATACCTGAGTCCTGGATCTGCATGCAGCCACTGGATGAGTTGGATCTGGTGGGGTTCTGGGCGTGGGTGTCTTAGAGTGCCTGAGGCCCAGTTCTGCACACAGCAGCTGGGTGAGTCAGCTCCAGCAGAGTCCTGGGTGCAAGTGTCCTGAAAGCATTGATCCTACATCCTGGATTCATGTGCAGCAGCTAGGTCAGTCACTAGTCATTTACTTCAGACCACTGTCTAATGTTATTTTACAAATCTGGCTTCGATCATGTCAAAGAAGTGAAGAATAGAAGCAATTATGCAGTTAAACCTGTTTATTAGTTAGTTTGGGCAGCTGTAACAAAATATCGTAGACTGTGTAGCTTAAAAACAAGAGAAATTTGGAGCCTGGACAAATTAAAGTGCTGGTGTATTTTGTGTTTGTTGACCCACATTCTCAAATATGCCACCTGTTTGCTGTACCTCATGGTGGTGGTGGGGGTGGTGAATCTTTTCCCTTAGGCCTCTTTTATAGGGCAGTAATTGCATTTATGAGGGCTCAGCCATTGTGATCTAATCAAATCCCAAATGGCTCTACCTTATAACACCTTCAAGTTGGTGATTAGGTGTCAATATATGAATTTGAGGGGAGGAAGTCACAAACATTCATATCATAGTAATTAGTTTATGCAAATATATTATTAACCTGAATTATCTGTGTCATTCAAACTTGCTCTCTATGCAGATGTAGATGATTATCTTCATATTATTGAGATTAGACTTGGTTAAGATATTTTTAAGTTTAGTATCAAGTGTGTATTATATGGAAAGTGGGCCTTTATAAAAATATCTACCTTCATAATTGATTTCTTGGCAAAATACTGTAATTCCCTGTTCCATTGGCTGTGATGTGGGACTTGCCCATTGTATGTTATTCTGAAGGCTTTGTTTTCTTTGGGGAACTTGCTGATTCCCCCAGCCCCCAAACATATGCTTTCACAAAAACGTACTCTCTGTTTAATTTTATTTGTTTGTGTAGCCTATCACATGCATTAAGCAATTGTTTCATGAATACAAATGCTGAAATGAATATATTACATGATGAAAAAATCCATGAGCATGACCACTCTGTTTTGTTCATAAATAGATAAATTAAACAGAGAAGAGAAAAAGTAAAAATCCCAAGGAAATAAGCCGACAGAGAACTGGTGGCTTTGCAGGCTATACTGCCATTGTGAGTCAGTTCCTTCTGAAATTATAGGCTAGATGCCAAGACCCTACATCTGAATGTATTACAGATGATTATTCCCTGTAAGGAGAAACAAAGTAAAGAAAATATATCAAATGCATATCTAATTTTGATTGCTCATTATCTTCCATTTTGGCACAGATCTCCATGTAACCCTCATGCCCTCACAGAGAGGGGTCAGAAACAATTCTTTTTTCATCCATCCCTCCTTGGATCTCATCTATTTTAGTTTCATTAGTGACAGGTCAACGTCTGTGTTCTCCTCACTTTTACCTTAATTATTGAATTCTCCCTCAAAAATTATACAGAAGGGTAGCTGGAGAATATCTTAGCTTCCTATTTTATTCTGTCAACATACTTAGGGACAAAAAACCTTTTCTGTTTCCAAACTTTGTAAACATATTAATTTTTAAAAATCAGACAAAGTATTTCTTCTACATGATAATTCTATATTCTGATTAGCAATTATTTTTAAAGTAACTTATTTTTCACTGATTATACTTTTTATAAAAAATAAGAGTTGTAGATTTTAAAAATAAGTCAAAAGTATTTTAAGTTTTTAAATTTCTACTTCACAGATACTTTCAAGTCAATTTAGAACTTTAAATAATTTAAGGACACTTAAAAATGATCTAATAGTTTAATAAGTCATGAGCATGTCTTTGCAGAATTCAGAGGGTAGTGATATTTCATGCTTTAGATATTTGTGGATGATATCTACTGTCAGAAGATATTCACTTGGTACTCCTTGGAAACCCCTAATCAACTTTAAAATTAATTTCTGTTCCTTCTGGATGCTGGGAAAATAGTACTGATCATGAGAAAACATATAAATGTTAGCATCCAATTTTTTAATACAATGTATTTGCATTTCCACTTCCTTTCTTCTTCTGTCCTATTACATGATTAAAGTGTTGCCTAAGTTCATTGACCCTGTCTCTTCTCTAAGCCCCATTCCTGGCTTCCTTTACTTTCAGTGAACTACTCTATTGCTACTGAGCTGCCTACAGCAGAATAACTTAAGAAAGGTTGTCATTATCAGCTGACCCTACATCTTCGGTTTGCATTCCCTTTTGAATCCATTCCAGCTAGTCTTTTGTCAACTTACTCCATTGAAACGGATTTTTTTTCTGTGACAACTTTGAACTCTAAATTACCAAATCTAATGGCCACTGCACCTCAAAGTAGCTAAGCATTTGGTGGTATTTGACCCATCTGATCACTTCCTTCCTTTGACACACTTTTCTCAAATGTCTTGCAGAACATTAATCTCTCAGTTTCCCTCGTATATATCTAGCAATTCCTCTTCAGTTTCCTTTGATGGTTTCTCTTTTATCTCTACTTCCTCAATATTGATGTGGCTTAGGGATAAACCCTTGTACTATTTCATCTTCTTTAACATCCTTAAATGCCACGTACACATTGACAAGTTCTCAAAATTTTATCTCTGGTACTGACCTTTCTTGTGAATGTTAGACTCATAACTAATTTGCTGTCATTCCACTTTTATGTTGAATTGATTTATTAAAACGATTTTTTTCTGAAATTAAACTTATGTTTTCCATTCCTTAAAACTACTTCTCACAAATTCTTTCCCTCAGTAGATAATGCCACCAACCTGCCGGTCAATCATGCTAGAACATCTTGGAGTTGGACTTGACTCTTCTTCATTTAAAGTAGTTCAAGTCTCATCCATTGGCAAATTCATTTTTGATAAAATAATACTCCAAGTCCAACAATTTCTCATGTCCACCACTGTCATCTTACGCCAAGGGATTGTGGAATACTGGATTACTGCCATAGTCTGGTGACTCATATTTGTGGTGTTATATAAAAAAAAAAAAAAGATAGAAAAATATTTGGAAGAAAAAGAGTATATAAATCAGTTAAGGGTTAGTTTGATTTAAATACACTTAAGGCCCCCATTTTTTTAGTTTTGGAAGGTGTTTTAGTTAGCTCTTTCATCACTGTGACCAAAGGAACATGATAAGGACAATTTAAAGAGGGAAAAGTTTATTTTGACTCATGGTTTTAGAAGGTCAGTCTTTTATAGGGCTAGGGACTTCCAAAAACCTGGGAAACTGAAGTGGTTCAAAGATTTCCCTTCAAACTTGGATTCTTGCAATCAAATCAGAAAGATTTCAAATATGTCAATCAGGGTAATGGGCATGAGTTTATTAGAAGGGATAAGAAAAAGGAAAAGGAGGCACTCTAAGGGAGAGAGTGAATCCTCTCAGAGAAGAGAGGGAATATGTGCCTCTCTTGCCCTCCAGTTTTATTGGGTGTTCCAGGGAGGTTTCCATATGGTCCTGCCTAGGTCCACTGTTGACTTTTGGATGACATCAGACTTCCAGGTTCCCACTGCCATGACAACTCTAGGTCACTGTGGGTCTTGCTGATTGGTTCTAATTGGAACTTGCTCTTACAGATTTTGTGGTTAGGGAGAAATATTCTTATCTCCTTGAGTTCTAGGATCTGGTCTGTGTAAGGGTCATAAAAGTCCCCCTCTACAGGATTTCTTGTGTTCTTCTTTTCTACATTTCAAGGCTTGTATTTCTCCTGCAGATAACAGATAGTTTGCTGAAGAACGTAGCATATCATATTGACCTAAGCTACGCAGGACTACAGATAAATTGCTTTCTGAAAGGGAAAGCATATGGGGATAAGCACAATGGGCTCATTTTATAAAATTATTCCCTTAACTTAATGTTCCTACAACTCTTAGCTCTCTGTCCCCTATCATGTCCACAGGCAGTCAATCTCATTGCCCCATGCCTAAGGTGAAGCAGAGCGTCATGGCAGAAGGGGGTGACAGCTCAGAACATGGAAACCAGGAAGCAGAGAGAGATCTTTGCTTACTAGAGACAAAATGTATAACCCAATTGCCTGCCCAACTGACGTACTTTCTCCAGCCACAACATACCAGCTTACAGTTACTACCTGGTTAATCCATATTGGTAGTCCAATGGTTCGGTTAAGGCTTTCATAACCTAATCACTTCACCTCCAAACACTCTTGAATTGCCTCACACATGAGCTTTTGGAGGACACCTCATGTCTAAACCCTAACAGAAAGGGTAGATAGAATTTGACTTCCATTTTCACTTAAACTATACTGAAAATTAGTATTAAAAATCTATACTGGAATCTCCTTAAGTCTTTGAGTACTAAGTTGTGCACGTGAAGGATAAGATTACAGGGTCATGTAAACAACAAAATATGAGCCAGGCATACTGTCGTTGCATGCCTTTAATATCAACACCTTGGGAATCTAAGACAGGAGAATTGCAAGTTCAAGTCCAGCCTCAGATATTTAGTGAGGGCTTAAGCTACTTAGTGTGACCCTGTCTCAAAAACATAAAAAAAATTAAGAGGGCTGGGATATGGCTCAGTGGTAAAGTTCCCTATGTCAGATCCTTAGTACCAGAGAATAAAATAAAATAAAATAAAAAGATGAGGAATTCATAAGCTGAATGATTACTGAAGCTGAAAAAAGACTGAGATGCCCCTGCTTTATATTTTAATTATATAGAGAATTCACATCATGACAAAGGAGTAGGTTGAGCTCCACAGATCTACATAAATGGTAATCATGTTGGGAAAATATAGTAAATTTTATTTTATTTTTGTTTCTTTATTTACTTGGATTTTTAATTACTTGAAAAATCCTTACTTACGAAAATAAAATAATAACAAGATATTTGGGGTTAGTAATATTCAAAGAAGCATAATTTATGATAATATTTGCAAAAATAATGAGACTTAGGACTGTGATAAGTTAAAGATACATATTTGCCTAATAGATCATCAAACAAAAAGTAATTGAAAAAAAGCAAAAAGGAGATATAATTTATTATCTCCATACCAAATTCAAATAATGTTAGAAAAAGACTAGAAAAGGAAAACAAGAATTATAACATGAATAGGAAACAGATAATAAAGAAGGGGTTAACTCCAATAATATCAATAATTCTATTAAATGTGCAGAATTAAGAAAACCAATTATAAGGTAATAATAATCTAAATGTATAAAAGAACAAAGTTTAACTATATGCTCTCTACAAGAAACACTTAATTGTATAGACACAAATGATTTGAAAGCAAAGTGATGGAAAAGAATATAACATGAAAACTCATAACAAGAGAGCATAAATATTTATATTAATATCAAAAATAGCTTTATTACCACAAATAAAGGTAACATTTTCCAATGTTAAAATAGTAAATTAATCAGCAACTGTACTAAGCCTAAATGTATATGCACACAAAGACAAAACTTCTAAACACATAAAGCCAACACTGACAAATCAGAAGGAAAAAATAAACATAGGAGTAACACTAGTGCTTTTATTACTTATCTGTCAGTGCTAGGACAAGTAACAGAAAAATCAAAAAGTAGACACAATACTTGACTGACAGTATCAATCAATTTGACCTGATTAACATTTATTGAACTTTATACTCAGAAATATCAGAGAAAAACATCACTTTTAAATGTCTGTGGAGGTCTGGAGCAGTGGCTCAGTAGTTACAGCTTTTGCCTGGCATGCGTGTGGACCCGAGTTTGAACCCCAGAACCATGTACACAATGAAGTGTCAGAGCAACGAAAGCCACATGAAAAACTAAATAAAGTTGCCTCTCTTCCTCTCTCTCACTGTCCTCTGTCTTTAAAAAAAAAAAAAAAACAATGTCTTTTTTTTTTTTTGGAACATATCCAAAATAAATTGTTCTTTATCATGAAAGCCTCAATAAATGTATAAGTTATATTCCTTGAAAATAAAAATATAGACTAGAAATCAATAAAAGCTATATATGGATGTTCTGAAATTTTTGGAAATTCCAAGAAAAATTATAAGGAAAATTAGAAGATGTTTAAGATGGCTGAAAATAAAAATACAAACATTTAAATTTGTGGTTTGCAGCAAAAGCAATATGCAAGCAGAATTTATGCTCCAGATACTTCTATTAGGATGAAATCAGTGATATGAATTTTCAAACTTGCATCTTAAGAAGACAAAATAAAACAAAACGACACTATTACTCCAAAAAGTGGAGGTAAGGAAAAATAAATATTAAAAATAAAAGAAATATAAAACTATAAAAACACATAAAATTCAATTAAAAAGAAAGCAGCGATAGAGTTGAATGATGATTCTCAAGCTCTGTCGTGGTAGCATAGTCATAGTTTGAAATGTCCAGTATATCAATATATGCATGTGAAATTTATGCATCACTAAGCTTTCCCTGATTTTGTTTATAGACTATTTGGTTTAAAATATTATAACATTGACAGGCACTAAACTGTTAAGGGAAGGGAGATATTATTTTTACGATTCCCAGGTTACATTGCATATTTGTGTTAAGAAAAGTAAATGGCATTTTGTTGTCAGATGGGAAATGATGCCCTTCCGCAAACAGATGTTGGAGAGGAAAGGGAGGGTGTGAGAATTACAACGTCTGCTGCTGCAATGCCCCTGCCATAGGCCCAGCGCATGGCTGCGGAGCTGACTTGGTGATGATAACCTTCCTCCAGTTCCTTGGACACAGAGATCAGAGCTCCTGCATAGCAAGCACTCTGAGAGCTCCTTCTAAAGTAAACGCGCCTGAAATCCCTTTGCAAGCAGTTGCACAGCTTGCTTGCGGGTGCTTATCACCCAGAAAGGCAAGCCACTAGGTGCTATTCCCTCTGTAAGCCCCTATGTGGTGCACACTCTGGACACCTCTGTCCCTACAGGCACCAAGCCATCAGCTGCATGCTCACACAGCAACTCCAGATCATCTCTAGCTTGGCCAAATCAGTGCAGTGCTCTGGTATCAGGTGGCTAAACCACACGTTCTCCAAAAGGTGTGTTATTGTGCCTTGGGAATTCTCCCTCCTCTTTAGGAAACCGCATAGAGCTGCAATTTTGTTGTAGATGATTGTATATATTAAACTTTTCAATATAGTGTAATATTGGGATTCTACCACTTAGTTTGGACCCAGACTGCCATGGTGGGTAAAAGTCAAGATGCATACAGTTATTTCAGAACTGTCACTTTAAAACCATGACAGTCCTTCATGTATCTATTGATATCTTTTAACTATTCCACAATCCTGACGTGACTCCTCAGCCCCACAGCAATGTGATTAGGATCTGTGATATGTTTTGTTAGGACACATTTAACAAATATAGAGATAAAACTTGCGGTCTTTAGTGACTATAAATTACTGTGTGTGTAATGCTTGATATTTTTCTTATTTTTATATAATTCATCTTTCTAATGAAGCCCATCTGAATATCTGATAAAGACTGAGAACTTGGGTTAGGGTTGTGAAACAGAAAAATAAATACTTTTCAGCTTTTCTAGTTGTTTCTTGTAGCTATGTAAGAAAAGATGGTTTTGCTAAAAATTTATGGGCTGAATCTGAGTACCTGGCTTTTTAAATAGGAGTAGAATTTAATGTTTTTATTTAATCTACCTGGATGTAAATATTGTCAAATGATGATGAGACCAATGCTAGCGTGTGTTCATCTGCAAGCCAAGAGCATCAGCATCACCTGGGAACTTTCTAGAAATGCAAATTCATGTGTCCTTACCCAGTCCTATCTCCAGGTATCTGTGTTTTTAATTGGTCCTCCAGGTGATTCTTAGGCATGCTAACATACGAGAAGTAATGACTTAGAACCTCTTAAATGTGGTGATCATTTCTACTAGATTTTTAACTAAGTGGTTCAGTATGCAGAAACCTCTGGGAGCTATTAGATTTTGAACAGAAAGTCAATGGTAGTGTAGTTAAGCAGTCCTATTCTGTCCCTGGATGTTGAAAGAGAGGACAAGTGAATATCAATATACATTTGATTGTAAAGAATGTATGCTAGTTGGTTGCAAAGAAATCCCACCAGCAAATTTCTTTATTCTCCCAGAAGCAGGATAAACTGATGCCCTCAGGGTTTTTGATTTTTCTCTGCTTTCCCCTCTCTATCTCCTCAATATCTTCATTCTGTAGAGTAATGCTACTCACCACCAGACAACAAAAATGCCACTTATTTTTCTAATCCAAATATAAGATGCAATCTGGGAATCATAAAAACAGCATCTTCTTTCTCATAACATTTTAGCATCTGTCAATGTTATAACCTTTTAAACCAAATGGCATATAAACAAAATCTGGGAAAGCTTAATGATGCATAAATTTCATATACTTCATATTAATATGCTGGACATTTGTGGCTATTACCTTTAGGAGGCTTGAGTGTTGCCATCCGAGTTGATTCTACTTGCTGAGATCATTACTTTTATTTAATTAATATCTGGGGCTTTGGGAGATCATGTGGAAATCACAGATTCTGCACAAAGCATTCCTTTAAAGCTCATTTATTGCTGTGTCTGCATCCTGTTCCTGGAGTGTGTTTTGTTTATGCTGAGATTAGCCTGGTGTAATAGGTGACAAAGAAGGAGGGCAGGTGCCATTTCTAACCTCTTGCACTCTTGTCAGACTTAGTGCTATAAGCTGTACTTCTTATCCTTGCTTAGGAAAACAGAAAATGTTCTGGGTCTACCAGACACATTGAAAGTAAAGTAAATTAGTTGCACAGAAAAACTGTTTTCCAAATATAATTTTATACTGTATTGTATGGCTTGAATCTGCATCCTGGCAGAAGAGTGATTGTGAGTTTGCATGAAATTTTATAGCGTTAGCTTTAAAATGGGAAAAGGCAGCAAAATGATAATTATATGATCACCAAGAGCAGTGTTTCAAAGCAGTGTTTACTGATGGACCTTTCCTGCTAAACTGTAATTTATTCCCTTTTGAATAGAAAATGAGAATAGCTAATCCTCTAAGGAGGCAAAGCTTATCATGCAGTGTGCTTTATCCTATCAGAGAAATAATAATAATGTTCCTGCTCTACAAAAAACTCCTTTCCTTTTGAATGAGGCAAAGTATTTTATGTAAAGGTTCAGCAGAATCCTGCTAGTGTCTCAGCAAGGGAAAGAAAAGGCTCTGGTTACTTCTACTGAAACTATCTAGAACCTGGAGAGCAAAAAAAACAGTATAGCAGCAAAGAAAAAAATATATTCTCTTGAATCTAGGTCTAATACGTTATTTGTGATATTTCTAATTGTCTTCTAGAATGAAGGAAATGTAGATTAAATTCTAATATTATAAAAAAATAAATTATGTATGTTGAATAGGTAGAACTGAGAATTAATATAATCAAAATGGTCATTCTACCCAAAGCCCTGTACAAATTTAATGCAATCCCCATCAAGATACCAGTGTCATTCTTCACAGATATAGAAAAAGTGATTCTCAAGTTTGTATGGAATAATATAAGACCCAGATTAGCCAAAACATTACTCACAAGAAGGAAGAAGCAGGGGGTATCTCAATTCCTGACCTGAAATTATACTACAGGGCCATTGTAACAAAAACAGTGTGGTATTGGTATCAAAACAGACCTGAAGACCGACAGAACAGAATAGAAGATTCTGAGATGAACTCCCACACCTTTAACTTTTTGATATTTGATAAAGGGGCCAAAAACATAGTGTGGAAGAAAGATAGCCTGTTCAACAAATGGTGTTGGACAAATTGGACAGTCATTTGTAGAAAACTGAAATTAGATCCTTACTTTTCACCCAGCACAAAATTAAATCAAAATGGTTCAAAGAACTGGATATTAAGCAACCAACTTTAAATTTACTTGAAAAAGAAGTAGGATAAACATTACAGGACATAGGGGATGGTGCTGCCTTCTTTAACAAAACTCCCATGGCACAAGCCGTAAAGTCAAGAATAAATGAATGGGATGCAATTAAACTAAAAAGCTTTTGCATAGCTAAAGAATTGGTCAAGAGTGTCAAGAGAGATCCTAAAGAATGGGAGAAAACCTTTGCCTGCTACACCTCACAGAGGGCTAATATCCAGAATATACAAAGAACTAAAAAACAAAATGACAAACTCACAAATAATCCAATCAATAAATGGGCTAAATGGATCTAAAAGGAAACTTCTCACCAGAGGAAATTCAGAAAGCCTATAAATAAATGAGAAAATGCTCTACATCATTAGCTATAAGAGAAATGCAAATCAAAATTTCAATGAGATACCACCTCACTCCTGTTAGAGTGGCAAAAATGAAGAATACGAACAACAACAGATGCTGGAGGGGCTGTCGGAAAAAAAGGAACACTGTCACATTGCTGGTGGGACTGCAAACTGGTTCAGCCACTCTGGAAAGCAGTGTGGAGACTCCTCAAAAAATTAGGGCTGGAATCACCGTATGACCCAGCTATCCCACTCCTGGGTATTTTTCCCAAAAGAGTTAGAATCAGCGTATTATAGTGATGTGGCTTCATCAATGTTTATAGCAAATCAATTTACTATAGCTAGATTATGGAACCAACCCAGATGCCCCTCACTTGATGAATGGATACAAAAACTTTGGTACATATATACAATGGAATACTACTCGGCCATTAGAGAAAATTATAATATGGCTTTTAAAGCCAAATGGATGGAGATGGAAAGAATTATGCTGAGTGAAGTATCCCAATCTCAGAGACTCAAGGGGGAATCAACTCAGAGGGAAGCCTATGACCTCCTTGAGAAGTCCATTTAATACAGGAGTTAATTGGGGGAAACATGGGACCATGGGGAACCTAAGGGGGGAAACCATGGAATGGCATCAGCCTTGGCTTGCCATGTGAATATACATTTGTTCTTGATTGTTTGGTAATGATTCCCCCTTAATTGTTAGTCCATATTCAACTAATAAAAAAAGAAAATTCATCCCAACCTTAATGGTTTCTCTGATTAAAAATTAGGATAATCAACTTGTTTTAACTCTATCTTTTTTTAAAAAGAGAGAACAAATAGTATTTTTCTTCTAGTCTTTGTTTTTGTGACACTTAGCTTTGTATATGGTGATGGAGTTTGAACCCAGGTCCTTGTACGTGCCAGGCAAGGGCTCCAACCACTGAACAAGTTTCAGCCCCTGAACTCTATCTTGAATTGAAAAATGTGTAAGAATTTCTGAAACTGAAGAATTTTAAAATTAAGAGGTAATGAATTCACATTTAGGTGACCACAGTTCTTGGCACATAGGAAGTCTTTAAATATACCGAATAATATCCAGAAACATGGGATGAAGTGTTCAGGGTCCCTCAGTGAGTTGTGACAGTCCAGAGCTCTCGTTGAGTAGTCAGGTGTTTCTTCTGCAGTACAAAGGTTTCAAGAAGCCATCTTCTTCGAAAACTATCTCCAAGAAGTGAATCTTTCAAGATGCAAAATAATAGCAGACCCCAACATAATTTTATACCAAAGCCATAAACAACAGTGAAGAGAATTACCGACATGCAATTGGAGGAGCTGTGTTGAGATGACAGTGAAATACAATGGACAAGATAACTACCTCTGGCAACTGGACAGGCAAGTGTACTTTTCATTATATTTGTATATGATTTTGAAAATTATTCTTTTCTGAACATAATCTTTTCCAGTGATTTCTATCCCTTTTAGGATGCCTTGTGCTTATTTCTGACTCTTTAGGAATAGATAATGGAGCATAAATTAGTTTGAAATTATCTGCTATAAAATTTTTACCATTTGAGCAGTAAACATTACTTTGCTAAGTTGATTTGATATTTTAAGAAACTGCTGAGATTTATATTTTAACAATATTTGTTAACTTTTAAGAAGTACTAAAGTGTATGAATTGAAATAAAGAGCTTCCCATGACATCCCATGCAGATAAAACCAGATTTTTTTTTAAGAGAGAGGGGCAGTGAGAGAGAGAGAAAGAGAGAATCAAGTTTATTTAGATTTTCCAGTGGCTTTCGTTTCTCAATACTACATTGTGTATGTGATGCTGGGGTTCGAAGTTGCATCCTCATGCATGCCAGATAAGCATCCTGACTGGTGAGCCATGGCTCTAATCCCACATAAAACCTTTTTAAAAAATAATATATGTATTTGATTTAATTTTTTTAAACTTTTTTAAATTTTTGAACAACCATACAAGTTTTTAACAAAATAATATAAAATGTGTATAGATTCTGGATATTACAATTACTCCCAGGAGTGCCCCCTCCAATTACCCACCCTTATCTCTCCCTTCCCCTTCCCCCCATATCTCTAAAAAAGGATTTAAAATTTTAATCAGGGTAGGAAGGTTTAAAATGAAAGAGGACATCTTCCCTTAAAATAAACTACAATTCAAAATTTCTTACAGTGTCTACAATATGATGTCCATTTTTATAGTAAAATAATATAATATTCTTATTATTCTCTATGTTTTCCAAATTTAAGGTATTATAAAGATCTATCTAATTCTCTTGTGGTAAGGAAAAATAAGTGTACTTATTTTAACTACTTAATTTTATATATTTTTGCAAGTCAATAAATTTTATCACAATGAAGCATTTCCATCCCCCAAAGATCCCTTATGACTCTTGCTCATCAATTCATCTCCTAACTCAGGCATTGATATGTATTCTATGACTATAAATTAGTCTTGCCTTTTCTAGTCCTTCACATAAGTAGGACCATAATGCATATACTCTTTTATGTCTTTAAGGTTTTTTTTTTGAGAGAGAAAGTGAGAGAGTGAGAGAGAGAGAGAGGACAGAAAGAATCACTATTTTTAAAAAAAGTTTTTATTAAGGAGTTGAGTTATTGTACGATCATAAAATGCATATAAAATAACAATGTAATATGCATATATTCTTAGAACAGAATTACACCCACATTGCCCATACCCCAATCTCTTGAATCTTCTAATTTTTTATCCATACAAACAATATACATGCTTAGGTTGAGAATTTTCCAGAACTGAATAATTGCATAAGTGTTATTTGAATTCTCTGGGGGTAAAGAGTTGCTTTACTCCCTAGATCCCTCTCTTATCTCCTTCTTCCCTCCCCCACCTATCCTCTAGTCCCCCTCTTACCCCCACCCTGGCTACATTTTTAAGGTTGCCCTAGATTGTGTTGCTACACCTTTGCTGGGTCTAATACATGAGTTTTACTACCTTTCACACAGGCCTGAGTTTATCTAGAGCCTCCACATACAAATGAAAACATTCAACCTTTGACTTTCTGGGTTTGGCTAACTCTGCTCAGCATGATTTCTTCCATTGTCATCCATTTACCTTCAAAGGCATCATTTCACCTTTTGATGAACATTTGAACTATTTACAGTTATAGATTCTTTTGACTAAATATAATGAATTTATTTGCATCCAAATATTTTTGTGGACATATACTTCTTTCACATAAATACCTTATAGCAGAATTGCTGGGGTATATGGTAAAGTATGTTCCATTTATTAAAACTGCCTAACAGTACTTCAAAATAAGTGAAATACTGTTCCAAAAATAAGTAGAAAATATACATTGAAAGGCAGGTTGCTCTATATCCTTTCCTTTACAAGGTAAGGTCAAGCTTTTTTAAAATTTTTAACAGAGTGTGTAGTATACATCATTGCATTTTCATTTTGATGCAGTAAAGATTTTTTTTTATTAATTTTTTTATTTTTGAGCAACTTTGCAAGATTTTAACAAAACAAGATAAAATGTGTATAAGTTGTGTATATATTCTGGACATTGCAACTATCCCCAGGAGTGCCCCCCCCAATTACCGTCCCTTATCCCTCCCTTCCCCTTCCCATTATAACTCTAAAAATAGTATTAAATTGTAAAGCATTACATCTTATCTGAATTTAACTCATGTTACTAGACCAACTTTCTCATTGTCTAGGGTCTAGTCCCCACCTCCACAGATGAGTGGAGACAATCAACCCTTAGATCTCTGGGTTAAGCTGATTTTACTCATCATGATCTCTTCCATAACCATCCATTTACCCTCGAAGGCTGCAAGGTCATTGTTTCTAATTGCTGTGTAATATTCCATGGTATAAATGTACCACAGTTTTTGGATCCATTCTTCCTGTGAGG
>PVKS010038546.1:0-17850 GCA_004027875.1 Aplodontia rufa
GCCTAATGTTGGCCTTCCCCGCCTTCAAACTTGACCTCTGACTGAAACTTAAACCAACATCTCTCCTGTTTCCCAGAATATCAGAATTGGGCTAAAGCTACAATATCAGTTCTCCTGGACTACTGACCCCTGACTAAAGATTCAAATACTTCTCAGTCTCCATAATATTGTGCCAGGGGCTTATAAACTCTCTCTCCCTTCCTTTCTCTCTCTCTCTCTCTCTCTCTCAATCTCTCTCTCTCTTTTTGTAAATCCAGGTTAATATACTTTTATTGTAGGTTACTTATAAGGACAAATTTTATCTATGAAGAATAATAATATTATTTAGTCTTTGAAAGGTTTTTAATAAATATAGACCTACTTATCTTCCTCCTTCAAATGTATTTATCCCTTAAATTCTTCAAAGTCTGGACAATTTTTTTTCCTTGAGAATTCCATATAAGCCTTGGTACTTTCATATAGATGCACATGCTATTTCCTGATATTTGACAGTGCCTTTAGAGGGGAGTACTTTCATTCAAATCAATACAGTAAGCTTCTCGCTCATCTTTACTTAGTTTTTAGCTATACCTTTGAAATACCACAATGGAATCACAGAATGTCATATATCAGTTGTAGAAGGAAACCTGGGGTCACCTTGACCACCTCTTTTATTTTTCCAATCAGGAAAACAAGGACCCAGCAAGGGAAAATCACTTACTACTGGCCATGCAGTTGGTTAGTGAGAAAAATGGATTAAAGTGTTCAAATTGATCTTTTCACTTAAACACCAAATAAGACCTCTAACTTTTATAAAATTGAATTTTGTGGGACAATCACATTCTCATTCATTTACATATGGCATGTATTTTCTGATTAACAGCAGATTTGAGGAGTTATGACAGAGACCATATGGCAGGCAAAGTCAAAATTAGTTATAATCTGACCCTTTACAAGTTTACAAACCCTTGGTTTAAGAAAACCTTGATTAAGAAAAAGAATAGTTCCAAAACTCCAGCTCATGAAGGGAGATATCATCCATGCCTTCTTTCTTCTAAGTGAATTAAAACAACCAATAACGAACTCGTTTGATGTTTTTGCACTAAGCTATTTTCACATCCAGAGATACACACATTGTCACATACACAAATTCAACATTTATGGCAATTATTTCTGTTAGGGAGCATGATAATGGAGAGAAAGCATGAAAACATTGTGATAGAAATGTATTTTCAAGCTGTTTCACACAGACTCCCTCCCCCAGGTTTGCCATGACCATGAAGCAGTTCCTAGTTACAAGGCATATTTGGGAAAGTACATTCCAAGATTCCTGTGATACTGAGGACGACTTGTTCTGCTCACTGACTGGACACACCATACTTGCAAGATGTGATTCATGCTTCCCCTTTCAATAGAAAGATAGACCCATTGTCTTTCCTGGTGGGAGACCTTGGTTCAAAGCATTTTACCTATCTATCTGATGGCTAGAAAAACCAACAACCTGTTTCTGGAATGGACATGTAACTACTGGGGAAGCAAAAAAATAAGTAAAATATCCTCTCACAGAAGGAAAAATAAAAGCTGTCACAAAGTCATCAGCATTTGTTGAACATGCCAATGTTCCTGGCACAAAACAGCAAATATTTGGCAGTGTACATTATTTCATCAGTTCCTTCAATCACTCCATAATATGGATAAAAGGTGCACTATTGGTTGTCAGTAACAAAAAGGTCCAAATTGATTGTCATAAACATCCAAGTAAATTCATCATCTCATCCTACAAAAAAGGGGCAGTGGCTCCAGGATTTTTTAATTCAGTGGCTCAATGGCATGATCAACAACCCAGGTTCTTTCTCTTATTTACCCGTAAACATGTTCAACATATCTTTATTTGCTAAGTTGTCAAAATGCACGTTATAACAATTCCAAGGATGAAAATTAGCTATTTATTCACAAGAATCTCCTTTTAAAGAAAGAAAATTCTTCATGCTGCTAGAATTTTGTCATGTACACTTCCCGGATTAGAGCCTTGAAGGGCTATCAGATTGCCAAGATTATCTTATACTTTGGTGCTGGGGTTGGGATTGGCTTTCTTCTTCCATCAGCACATAGTTAGGTGGAGGACAGTTCATGCTTGAATACAATTGGGGTTTAGACAGGAAGGAAGAGCGGATAGAAATGAATTTTGGTTAAGTTTGTGCCTACTATAGATCCTATTTAAATTAGGAATAATGAGATCTGGAGATGTTATAAAACATATTCCAAATCATAAAACTGATGTTTTCTTTCAAACATTTTGAATTTATATCCTGTTGTCATAGTTTAGATCTGGAATGTCCCCCCAAGGCCTAGCTATGCTCCCAATATGCACCAGTAGAATCTTCAAGAGCTGGAGCCTAGTGAAAGGTATTAGATCACTGGGGGCATGACCACTGTTCTAATCAGCTTTGTGTTGCTGTAATCAAAAGACCTGAAGAAAATAACTTAGAGGAAGAAAAAAATTTATGATTCATGGTTTCAAAGGTTCAGTCCATGGTCAGCCACTCAGAAGTTCTGCTGAGGCAGAATTTTAGGGTAGAAGGTTGTGGTGGATGAAAGCAGCTCAGATCATGGAATCAGCAGACACCCAGAGAGCTCAGCTTACCAACGACAAAATATAAACCCCCAAGGCTCATCTGCAGTGATCAACTTCCTCCAGCGACACCCTACCTGCCTACCTGCCATCCACTTAATCCATATCAATGGCTTAATCCAAAATTTAGGTTATAACTCTCAAAACTAATCATTTCACATCTGAAAACTCTTGTATTTTCTTACACATGAGTTTTGGAGGATACCACATACCTACTCCATAACATCCTTAAAGGGTATGTGAGACACTGAACTTTTTTTTTTTTTCTCTCTTTTTCCTGTCCCAGCCATGAGGTGATCAGCATTACCCTACCACATGCTCCTGACATGATGTGTTTCCACAGGACAAAAAGTAACGGGCCAATTGACCACGTGCTAAAACATCCAAAACTCTGAGCCAAAATAAACATTTTTTCATTTGGACTTTGTTTCTCCAATACTTTGTTCTGTGTGTGGTGGTGGGTTTTGAACCCAGGTCCTCACATATGCCAGAAAAACACTCTAACTGCTGAGCCACTGCTCCAGCTCTAACCTTTTTTTTAATAAGTAGATTATCTCAGGTATTTGTTACAGTAATGAAGTGTTGACCAACACACGTTCTACAAGGAATTGTAATATCAGAATTGCATCTATACTATAAAATTAAAAGTAAGTGGGGAAACTTTATTAAAGGGGTCATGAGGATAAGACACCAGTAAAGAAAAGTATAGAGAAATTAGGAAACAGAGAGCCATAATTTACTTCTTAGTTTCTTATCTCCAAGAACCTAAACCAGCTGCCTTTCCAGAAACAACAAAGAACTTAAGCCCCAAATGCTACAGAAACAGGTGTTACTGAATTTATATATGCATTACCTAATTCATTCATTCAAGATCAGCTACCATGAGTCATACCTGTAATCACAGTGGCTTGGGGGGCTTAGGTAGAATGATCACAAGTTTAAAGCCAGTCTCAGCAACTTAGCAAGTCCCTAAGCAATATGACGAGAGCCTGTCTCAGTTTAAAAAATGAAGAGAGGCTGGGGATGTGGATCAGTGTTTAAACACTCCTGGGTTCAATCCCCAGTACCAAAAAAATTTTTTAAGCTCCCTAAAAAACAAAAACAGGCTCTTCCTATGGAAAGAGGGTGGCCATGAGGAAAGCAGATATGCAACCAGACTTACAGTACAATTTAGTAAATGCTGCAAGTAAAAGAGAAATCACTGAGTGTAAGAGCCAGCATTTTCAATGATATCCTCCATTATACATAAGAATAAACTGGGTCTTATAGGTTTTATACTAGTAGGAAAGAGTTTAGGACAAATTCTTTAATGTTAGCTGCATGATTACTATGCTGTAGGCTCTACTCCATGTGCTTTCTACATGTATAAGATGATCAGTCTTCGCAATAACTCCACAAGCTGGTGTTCTTGTAGTCCCAATTTTACAGAAGAGAAAATTGAGGTGGGGATAATAAATGACTTCCATAGGTCCTCGTACTAAGCACATGATGAAATTGAGTGACCTTACTCCTCTAGCTTTAAGAACTCGTAACAAGTAAGTAAGCAAAATGCTCATATCTGCCAGGATTTTCAATCTAGACCTACCATAGGTATGAGATCATGCCATTCCTACAGTAGTTCCTTGGTTAGACATTGACCTGACCCCATTTCACAGATTGATGACCAAGACTCTGAAAGGAAAGCTCACTCTCTGCGAGTCAGCCTGATGACCAGAGATGGAGCTGGAGTCACAGTGACCTCCTCTGATTCCAATCTCTCTTCTTGTCCCTGAGTCACCTCTACTGTTCCTCCTGCCACCAAGCCCTTGACCCTGTTGGGAGACTCAAAATGTCTTATTAAGGTTCTTTCAAATTTGACTATGAGAGTCTTTAAATTTTAATCTTATTTCAAATTCAAGATTACTGATCATGGCCACCTGCCAAATTTATTTGCTTGTTTTTTTTGGGATCATGTTACTTAACTGGTACAAATTTGCATTCCTCCTGAACCCTCATTTAAAATCACTTTGCCAAGTCACCCTGGGTCCTATTTTGTGCAAGGTGGGAGCAACCAGGCATGCTTACCATCTCCAGGGGAAGAAGGGCACACTTTATGTCACTCGAACAGAGGAAGCCCAGGTAATCCTCCTCCAGATTTGCAGTAGACTTGGCCATTGAGATAAGAATTGCATTCCCTGAAGTATCACAGCCATTTATTCCATTTCTTTCAAAAGGGAATTTATTAGTTTTCATTCTGTTATGTTTTGCAGTTCCTGAATCCTGTGGCTCAGCACTCGTGAAAAGCACGGGTGACAAACCTGAAATGTCAAACTTCCCCACTCCCCCTCCATGTTATTCATATTAAAAATATATCTGTATTGCTTTGCAAAGCAAGGATTCAGCTGCTCAAACAAATTAACCAAGAGAGGAAAATAAATGCTATTTAGAAAGAAATTCTGGGAGAAGGGAAGAGTGAAAATTCTATTTTTTTCCCTAGTAGGCCAATTATAGGGAATCTAATTTAAGTGGATCCATCAATAACAACATTTTTCACACACACATTCATGCATACACACAGTGTATTCATTGTACACATGATCTGCTATATATTTCAGTGTAAAGGTACAGATCATGTGTTCAGTAGAGAATTCCACAGGGTAAAAGTGGCATTGGCAAACTCAAATGTGATTAGCAGAGGCTGAATAGGCATTGTTGAAGAAGCTGAGAGTGCTTGGAGTATAAAAGAACGAAGGTCAAGTTCGGGTATTATTGTTGCTCTTAAATATCCAAAGGGTGGTCATGTAGAAAATGGAACAGACTCATTCTGCATTGTTCCAAAGTGCAGAGACGGGATGACTGATGGAAGGTACATGGGTGGGTTTTGGCTCAGTATGAGAAAAAAAAAATGGAACAATTAGTGTCATCAAAAAAGAGAATGGCTTGCTTCTGAGAATAGCAAACTCCCTCCCCCAGGAATTTCAAAATGGCATATATGGCCATCTGTCAAGGATTTTTCAGAAGGAATCCTTACATTTCATTGAACAAGAGTAGTGGTTCTCAATCCTAGCTGCACAGTGAATCATGGTGAATTTGTAAAAATTCAGATACTTGGACCTCACCCAGAGATTTATGTCATGGGTTTGCATTAGATATTGAAAGTTCCCAGTCTGATTTTTATGTGCAGCCGGATAAGGAAGCACGGTTTAAAGGATGCATCCTTTCTGTTGGTCATTCACCCGATGAATATTTATGCAGCACATGTTAGAGGACTGCTCCTCTGTTCTGAAGTGGGGTGAGTGTAGCAGACTCTGGCGATGTCTACCCAAGCAGCCTCCTGCTCCTAACACTTCAGCAGGCTGGACTCCAGATAGCAGCACCTGCTTTTCTTCATCTAAGTTTCTTTTTCCATTGGAGGTCTTTTTGTCCATCATGTGGCAGAACAAAAGTACAGGAGAATTATTTCTCCCAGGAAGCATCTGTCAATCCAGGACTGGTGGGCACTTTCTCACTCTGAGGAGGGCACTTGATTCTGAAGTGTGTGGCTCTCAGCATTTCCCACCTGTCCCTGCTGCCCTTTGATGAAAATAATGATTCTACGATGACTTTTCCTTTTCCTGTCTCTGTGCCATAGATATTATTCCCTTTCCCTCCCAAACTCTTTACACTTGAATACTTGCCTTAGGAATTCCAAACTAAGCATACAATTATTAAACTCATCCTGGCTTGAAGAAACCCAACAAATGAACACGACTTGCAACCCAGGATTATATTTAAACTTACAAACTAGGTTATTAAAGATTAGAGAGTTTACATATTTGCTTGCTACCGATTAAATGCCCTTGTCACCCCCAAAATCATATGTTGAAATCTAATCCATAATGTCATATTATTTGAAAGAGGGACGTTTGGAAGATGATTTGGTCATGAGGGCAGGTTCTCATGAACGGGTGGAGTGCCTTTATAAAAGAGGCCTCAGAGTGCTCTCTTGTGCCTTCCTCCATGATGAGAGGACTATATAAACCAGGAAGCTGACCCTCACTGGAGTCAGGCTTTGAGACCATCTTGAAATTCAAGCTTTTTAAAATTCCCCCCCAACAAACTGTGATAAATAAAATGTGTGTTGTGGAAACCACCCAGTGTATGATATTTTGTTGTAGCAGCACATGCCAACTAATACACTGCCCAGTGCACTCAGATCTCATGAAGCCTAATCAGTCTCTGCACCAAGCAAATTTTGATGCCAGATACTATACTTTAAACGAACATTCCATACCCTTTGTGGTTACTATAGATGAGTCTTTAAAATATTTATTAAGCATCTTTATTATATTTGTCCTCACATTTGATGTGTATTTTTTCTAGCTTTCAAATTTTTCCTATTTTTTCTGAATGCCACTATCGCTTCTCCCTTTTCCAGAAAATCAATGGTTGATATGAATTATTTAAATCATGTCATTATGTTAGGAAGGCCAAAGTTTCTTATAATTCTTCCTCAGGAATCCTGACCTCGAATTTCAACCTTAGCCTAAGGGTAGTTTTAGGTTGAATAGCCTAAGGGTAGTTTTAGTTTAGAATATTCTAAGCAACACTAACCCTAGGGATAGTTCAGATGACCTTGATTCCTGGATTCTGTACGGAGTCTTACTAGTAGTTTCCATAGTAACTAACATTGATGAATGAGGATGATTTTCATTTCCCTGGTCTCTGAGTTATAACTTTCTTTTAATAGGAAACTAGAGAAGAATTAGGAGAGTAGTATTTGCTATAAAAGGATAAATTGTTTACCAGCTAGTTCCTTAAAAACAGAAATTTAGATTCCTGCTTGTCAGTTCTCTTTACAGTTCCTGAAATCTGTCATGTTCCTATCCAATGCCTTTGCTTGTGATGTTTCCTTACTTACAGTGCTTTCCTTTCTCCTCTCCACCTTTCTGAATTATTTCTATCTTCCTGTTCTATGTCTCTGTCTCCACAAAACCTGCTATAGCAAATGATCTCAACTTTGAATGATACATCAATTTTAATTTTGTGAATCAAATATATGATGATATCATTGTGTTTAAGTGGAATGATTATCAACAAAGGTATTGGCAAAAGGCTTATCTGTGACTATGGCTCTGCCAATTATTTGCACTGAGGTTTTGGGCAATTTGCTTACCTATTCATGAATCTCACTCAGTCTTTTCATTTTCAAAATCTGGATAATTATAGAATCTACTACATACATTTATAGAAGGGATTCAATGAGATAATGGGTATAATGTACTCAGCACAGTGTCTGCCATATAGCATGTATTTAGTAAATAATTACTGAATCGTCGCCAACATTTTTCATTGTGTGACTTCCTGGGGAATACTCACATAAGGGGCATTAGTGGCAAAATCAGAGGCCCTGCTCTGTTGCTCCCCTGTAAATGCACTGGCAGATAGGAGCAGACCACATCCAGCAGCTGCTATACCTCTCTCAGACTTCACTTCTGTATCTATAAAATGTGTTTGCCACAATCCACTTCCCATGATTTTGGTCAAATTTAATTTAATGAATCACTGCATGGGAAGTACTTGCCAATGTACTTTTAGAGGGTGCCCAAAAAACGTACTTTCTATGTCCCACTTATCCTCTCACTCACCTATTAAGCAGTCATAATTTCCTTAATAATGCTCAGTGTTTGATAAATAATTAATGGATTGTTATATGCCCGAGCACACACATATATTTTGAACAAAGGCATGCAATGTATAATGAGGCTAAATGAATAATAGGTATTATTGATTCCTGGGCCTGAGATCTTTCCTTGCCCAGGAAGGAGCATATATAGAGATTCTCTAACTAAGGAGACAAAGGAATTTTGTGATCTATGCAAGGCAACTCCAGAGAGTTGGGGCCTATGTAATTGTTTAAACATAACAGTCTTCAAAAACACATTTTTAAATGAACTAATCTTGGAAGTCCATTTAAGGGTCCTTGGTCACTGAGTTGTCATGTAACTTAAATTCATATGATTATGACAGCAGAGAAGAACATCTATAAATTTTTAAAACATGGACTTAAGCTCATAAAGAGATCTAATTAAGGGAGAATTTCCAAGCATAAAGTAGTCTAAAATCATAAAGTAGTCAGTGACAGAGTTGATTTTTAAACCAATTTATCAGGCTTCCAAATTCTTCCAACAGGGTTCACAGCACTCACAAAGCCTTGTACAAAGGCTCAAGAGGATGGTCAGAGAATGGAAAGTTCATTCTCTCATGTGTCTCCAGCATAGAGCTTTGTACCGAGGCAGATAGCAGGAGCTGAGAAGGCTTCTTTATCTTTTTTCTAAATAACTTAATATGCTTGGATATGTCAGAAGAAAGGCAGGATGCACTTCAGTAGGAAACGGCTCTGAGCAACAAATCTCCACTATGTGAAATTGATTGGATGCTTCTGTTTCCCCAAAATGCCTGTCTTGAAATCATAATTCTAAAAGTGCTGATATGTGAAGATGGGGCTATTGGAGTAATTAATTCATAATGGTGGAGCTCACATGATGAGATCAGAACCAGTACCAGAACAGATGTGAGAGTATTCCTTCTGCTTCTCTCTCTCTCTCTCTCTCTCTCTCTCATCACGGTAGAGATACAAGGAGAGTGAGCAATTTCAACCCAGAAAGCAGGCCCTCAGAAGATACCAAGTCTGCTGGTGAATCTCCAACCACCATCCTCCATAACGATGAGAAATAAGTGTCTTGTTTAAGCAGCTCATTCTATGGTGTTTTTGTGACAGTTGTCTGAACGGATGAAGAAAATCCATTATGCAATGCCTCTACATTATCTGGTCCCATTATCCATGTCTATAACTAATTTATAGGTTACTTGCTGATAGTAATTTATAGGTTACTTGTCATTTGTAACTATAACATCTATGTAGTAAATGAGTAAATGAATGCACAGCATTAACAAACATGCTGAAATATACACTGTGTATATTAAAAACCATGTTTTTCTGTATTTCAAGTATAACAAATAAGTAGATGTTGGCAAATTTGCATATTTTGATAACATAACAACATATATACACTTTTTAATATTCTTCTGTCTGTGTAGAAAAAAAATACATATTCTAATTAAGAATTTATTTCTTGACTTTCCGTATTGGACTTTGTTTCACCACATTCCATGATTGCCCAAGATTCTTTTTTTTTTTTTTTTTTTTGGTAATATAGAGATACTCAAGAGATGAATGCCTGGATTTCCAAATGCTGAACAAAAGTTCTCAAAACATAGCAGGATTGGCCCAAAAGTGAAAAGGTGAAAACCCAGAACCTCATGAACTCCACCAGGAATGTCCCTGGAGGGTCAAGAAACTGCAGTCAGGATGCTCACAGATGCCAAGGGGCTTATTTTGACAGCATCAAAACATGCATTGGTGGCCTGGCTAGATGCAAGTTACCATGTATTTGTTTGTGCCATATAGAAACTGGGAATTTTGTTTGTGTAGTCGGGACACAGGAACAGGAGGAGCACAGGCAGCCTGGATGCTGCTATTTCTTTATTGGAGTCTCACTGCTTGTTCTGCAGCTGCTCTCAAACTGTGATCACCCTTAAAAACTGAGTTAGAGGGGCTGGAGCGGTGGCTCGGTGGTTATGGTGCTTGCCCGGCATGCTCGAGTACACGGGTTCAAGCCCCAGCACCCACGTACACAAGTAAGTGTCAGAGCAACGAAAGCCATGTGAAAAACTCAATAAAAATTGATTCTATCTGTTTCTCTGTCTCTCATCTCTCACTGTTCTTCTCTCTTTAAAAAAAAATAAGTGAGTTAGGAGACAATTTTTTTTTAAATTCCTATTCTGTTTGAAGAAAATTTCTTAGTCAAGTAGAAGTAATCAGAAATCATGCCATTAATCCTGGTTACACATCTTAAAGTGTTCTGAATCCAGACAATGTAACTGTAAAGCACAATTGTTTGTGATGTTAGCTTTCATCTTCACTGCAAATTTAAAAGAGCCTTTCCTAGACTCTTTTCTCCCTGATTGACACTATTTTGGATAATATGGCAGCAAACTCCTATTTCCTCCATTTCCTTCAACTAATTCTTCTTTGTAATGAAAAGCATTAAGATTTAATGTCAGAACAGGCCACATTCTCTCTTTTCTCATTTATCAAAATTAAATGTGAAATGTAGGGACCTAAAATATAATGACAGGAAGAATGGTGGAATGGACTGGGGCATGTGAGCAGACTAATTAAAGGGAATGTGGATGGTCTGGTTGGAAATAAAAAGAAATTTAATAAAATACCCACAATTTTAAAGTTTTCCAAAGAAACCTGTAATATAGGTGATTAATCTGGAATATATTTACAATTAAAAAGACAGATTTTTCCTTTATTTTATAGGAATTCAATACAATTTTGTGGAAATTCAGGATAAAATATTGATAACGTTCATTCATATATATGTATGTGTGTGTGTGCGTGCGCACATCCACACACACACACACACACACACACACGCACACAGAGTTTTCCATTGACATTGCCGACCCCACGGATTAGTTCTAAGACTGCCCAAAAAACCCAAAATCTGGGTATGAACATATCTTTTATATAAAATAACATAGTATGTGCCTAGAACCTACACACATCTTCTGAATACATTTAATCACCTCTAAGTTAATTATAAAACCTGATAATTTTTACTTATTTATTTTTTATCTATGCATCATAGTTGAACATAATGATGGGATTTGTTGTCGCATATTCATAGATGCACACAATACAGCAATACAACTTGGTCAATATCTGCCACCAGCAGCCCCCTACCTCTCTCCTCCCATTTTCTGGTCCCTTGTTTCTCCTTCTGGGTCACATATTTTTCCTAAAACATCCAATTATAGGGACATAATTTTCATACCTATGAAGAACATTTTTATATACATAATAACTGTATATACAGTGGCATACCTTATTTTAACTCAGTTCCAACATTTCTCCTTCTTACTCAGTCTGTTTATGGCTTACAGTCTGTGATCTACGCCCCAGTCCCCCCACAAACACCACAACAATCAAATGTGAACTCTACAAGATTAGTGCCTTGTGCATTCCAGTTCCTAAAAAAGAGCAATCTCCTTCTTAAATATTACTTATAGTTTAGCTACTTGGTGTTAAATTACAAATATTCTCCCACCTTGTGAAATATCTCTTTGATTGATTTTCAAAAGCTTTGCAAGATTCCAGCACTTGAATACAATACAGATTACTTAACTAATTTGTAATGTTTGTGAGTTAGTTTATTTTCAAACATTTGTTTTCATACTTCTGAGTTCAAGATCTTCATTCACTGTAAAAATGAATGTGCATTTCTGTTTAACTGGCATAGATTACTAGACATGGGATTCCTAGGTGAAAGAACCAGGCTATTAAACTCCTTAGCGAAGAAAATTATTAAATGTAACTTGGAAAATTTCTGGTATTCTTGTGTCCTACCAGTCTTTCAGGAAACAATATGAAAAAGTGTGTGTATACATGTGTGTGTGTGTGTGTGTGTGTGTGTGTGTGTGTGTTCAACCAAAATTTACCATTTGGGGCACATTTTAGCATCTTGGCATTTAACAACTTGCAACTGAACTGTAATGGAAGCTTCCAGTGGAAAGTATTCCTGCCCAAAGTAAGTCCACTTGCAGCACCTTCTGTCATCAACTGTCTCTCTTCTGTGCTTCCATTTACCTTTCTCTTTGCAGGCATGATGGCCTCTGTCCTGTCATGGAAGGCCATTTAGAGTAAAAATTTCTGTACATTTGCAAGGTGTGATTAATCCAACAACTCAGCAATTGATAATTCTTGTCAGCTATGTAGTATTTACAAAATTTCAGTCTTTCCCATAAAATTCAAAGCCAATAATTGCATTGAATACATATTAAGACATTGAATCTTCCCTATAATTAATAACAATGATTGGACACAAAACTCTCAAAAATAGACTTATCTCTATTCAGCGGCAGCATGCACTAATGAGAGACCACAGGAAGTAGATAATTATAGAGCAGAATCTCCTTTGCCACTTTCTGGAGAACACTAATGTGAGATATTTGAAGCCTACTTCACATGACAAGGATCCTGTCTCTGAGCTTTAATAGCGAGTCTCCCCATTTCTTCCTCTAAGGCAGCAAAGGGCATTCAAAAGGAGATCACAGTGCAAATCATTCCATGACTTTTGCAGGAGCTGGGCCTAATCCAGGGAACATCATTTGAATCATTCTGTCTTAAGTATCTTTTAAATGGGTCTAATTTATTGTTCAAGGGAATGAGGTGATCAGGTGGCATGTTGAGGATTTTTTTTTTCAATTCTTGGATTAATGTTCTACGTGTATATATGTATCTATGTATTTGCATGTATGTGGTCTGGTGTTACTGGAAATAAGGGACATTTATATTAAATACTTTTTTCTATACCATTTGTTTTGCTAATAATATACTTGTAAGGCTCATAGTCTTACAAGACAAAATAAAAATAAATTGAAACAAATAGATAAGTATTTGTTTGTTTGTTCCTGGGATGAAGGAAAGCTTGAACAGTTGCAGAAATGGATTGGAGGGGAAACTATTCCAATCTCAGGACTCAATCTGCAGCACCCAAGTGGAGTCCAAAAGGGCTAAACAAAGAGTATTATAAAATAGGTGGTAATAGAGGACAAATCATGGTTCCTTCTGTAATCCCAGGAGGCTGACACAAGTGGTGTGTGTGTGTGTGTGTGTGTGTGTGAGAGAGAGAGAGAGAGAGAGAGAAAGAGAGGGGCGGGGGAGACCGGAGCTGGAGATATCTGAATCATGGAGGTTCTTACATGCCATATTAAGGAAATTAAATAGAAGTAATGGAGCCACTTATTCTTCTGTCAATAACCAAATTAAACAGGTTTTCTTTCAACCTCAGAGACTAATTCTTCAATTTGGTTTTGAGTAGAGAGCACACTTCGCCCCCAGCTCCAGATGCTCTGACCACCCTGGAAGAGCTCAAGTTGCAATTGAGGGATAAAATGGTGAGTCACAGAGAAACCCTCAGGCGAACATAAACAAAGCTTGAGGTGTTCATGGAAGCCTCACATACTTATCTCTGAAAGTCATAGTCTCTTAACATTTGTAAACTGAGTCTCACATCAAACTGGTCCAGTAAAAGCAGAGGATTCCCTAGGGCAGTAATATAAATGGCCCCAGTGAAAGAAGGGACTGAAACCTGAAAGGCATTTTTAAGCACTGCTAATCCTTGGTGTGGGCTTCTGCTCCTCTCTGCTTTCTTTTGCGGTATAGAGATGACACATAACTCTGGGAAACAAGAGGTTGGCTACAATTAGCCTGTGCCTGAATCCCTCTCAGTTCCTATCACAAAAGCTTGTGAGAGGCAGACACAGAAAAGGAGGACAGTGTTTGGTCTCTACGCCTTCAGTCTTTTTTCCTCACACTTCCTCCTCTGTAAAGGGTCATCTTTAACTTTCCTCTTTAAAGTACTGTTTTGAAATTTTTCATTTTTAATCAAGGACAACTAATTTTGGTAAAAACAGGTACCCACCTTTGAAATCTTCCATGAAGTACTACAAAACTGAGCTTCTCCTAAATGTGGGTCCAATGGGTACAGAAGGCACTGCCAGGGCATCCACCTGGCTTACATTCTGAACTTATAGCCTAGAGCCAACCCCCACATGTAAAATCACTCTCTATTTGATTCAACCAATACCATCTGCAGGTTCAGAGTCCTCAGGAGGCTGTTATCTTCCATTCAGAATGGTCACTACTTTTCCTACATGTTCAGATCTTGCAACTCTTCAATGGCAAGTGCAAAGTCATACTTTTACCTATAGATTTATACTGTTTCTGTACCTTACAATAGCCATATATATGGGTGTGGGTGTGTGTGTGTGTGTGTGTGAGAGAGAGAGAGAGAGAAATAGAGAGAGAGAAAGAGGTGGGGGAAGACATGCTCTTTAGTAGAACATGAGCTTCTTAAAATTAAGTTTTGATTCCATTTTTACTGTCTTAAAGCAGCTCATGTAGCAAAATCTTCTGTTGTGTTCAGTATATAAGCATGATGAATGATACATTTCTCTGAAATTGGACTTCCTCTTGTAATCTTGTTTTAAGCTATTAAATATGAGTGAGTGGACTCAAAGTTTATTTTAGATTACCATTTAATGTCAACAGACTCCAATGGAAGTTTCTCTACACCAAGTCTTATGTGGATCTAGAAAGAATTGATTTTTTTTTCTCCTTTCTTTTCCTTTTTCATTCATCTACAAAAGAAATCTGGTTAAACTTACTGGGTAGAGCATATGTGAAAGAAAAATCGCAAAGGAAAATAGATTTTACAAATGTGTACTACGTATTTTTAAAAATTCATTTATTCATTCATTCATGCATTCACAGAAAACACTGATGATTCACAAGTGTTGAGTCAGAGCATGTTCTAGGCAATGTCATATGGTGGCAGAAAGGACCATGTAGCCCTCATGGCGAGAAGAAGAGTGGCATTTATGCAAAACATAGCACATGAGTCAGGCTGAGGGGAAGAGAGAGAAGCAGAACTCAGGGAGGGATGGTTACCCAGCCTTGAGTAGATGAGTTCACACTCTTAGAAGATATTCCGCCTAAATCTCCAAAAAATGTTGGGGATAAGACTGTAACAGTGATAAAACAACACAGAGCACTGCTATGGTTTGAGTTGGTCCCCCAGAGTTCATGTTCAAAGTTCAAAGCTCTTGATGTCCAAGATGGCAGTTTGGTGGAGGAGTGGCTTACTCAGCAGTGTTTGGGTCATTTGGCATTGACCATCATGAACAGATTAATGTGATTGTCACAAGAGTGTGTTCTTTATAGTAAGACAAGTTTTGACTACTTCTTCTCTCTTTTGTCTTATCTTTAGACTCATACCTTCCAACATGGAATGTGGCAGCAAGAAGGCCCTCACCTGTTGACAACTCCTTATTCTTAGACAATTCAGTCTTCAGAATCATAAGCCAGTACATTTTTACCCATTATAGATTATCCATTTTTTGATATTTTGTTACACCACCACAAAACTATGATAAGTTTGTTCAAGATAGAGCTTGTTGTTTGCAATGGCCAGTGTTATCCTTTTGAAGGGACACTTCTGAGGTGAGCAGACAGTTAATCTAACAATATATGCAGAGAAGAGGTCTGCTGAGCTCAACTGGCTGGTCCTATCCTGTGCAAATCTGTCTCTCTCTGTTATACACAAATACGAATGCACTCCTTAGTCTTATTGGTCCCATCAGTTATCTCGTTTTTTCCCCTCTTGTTACTTCCTCTTTCCATTCTCTCTACCCAATGGCAGTAACAGTGTGAATGTTCAAACCCCAACAGCCTGGGGCCATTGTTCAGGTTTTCTCTGATTCAGCTACAACTCTGGATATTTAAAAAATGGAAAAGATCTGGCCCCTATCTTTGAGAGGGTCAGATGATTAAAATAGAAGATCACTGTGTCTTAGTTTACTTTACATCACTGCCATCAAAATACCCAACAAGAACCATTTAGAGAAGGGGAAGTTTATTTTGAAGCATGGTTGCAGGTTCAATCAATGGTTGGGTGGATTCTTTGCTTTGAGGTGAGGCAGAGCATCATAGTGGAAGGTGTTGGTAAAGCTATTTGCTTCATGGTAGACAGGAAGCAGAGACAGAGGGGGAAAGGCTGCAGGAAAGATGAACCCTTCCAGAGCCTCACTCAAGTGACCCACCTCCTCCAACCACACCCCACCTGCCTACAGTTACCACCCAGTTAGTCAGTCCCAACCAGGATGGACTGATCAGGTTATAGGTCTAGTCATCAATCATTTCACCTCTCTTCATTACTGCATTAACCCAGGAGATTTTGGAGGACACCTCATAGCCAAACCATAATATACAACTTCAGGGGAAAAACAAAAAACTGTATTAAAAATTATAAATCATAGTCTTTAAGGATGAAAATACATGCCCTGAATTATCTGCATGACATACTTTCAACACTTCTCACTTACTTTTAGACTCCTCTTCTCTCTAACACAAACATGGTGTCCACTGTCACCACAACAATCCAGTGCACAGTGGTTCAGAGAATGGCACCATGAATAAAGGTCAAGTCCATTCTTTTGTCTTGGAGAAAGTGTTTGTGCGTGACTTAGTTTTAGAGGATGGAAAGGATTAAACAATGTGTCTACATCAAAAAAACAAACAAAAAAAGTAACAAGAAGCATAAATTAGGAGATACAAACCATATCAGAGACTTTACAAATACACCAGAATATATTTCAAGAAAGTGACAAAACCTAGGTCTCCATGCCTTGATTTTGGTGGAGGGAAAGAAGGTGACATTGATGTGGATGAACATGGAAGTATAGAAATATATGTAAATGTTGGTGTATAGTAGCTGGGGAGAAAGGAATATAAGAGAAATTAACTCACAGGCTAGCATCTCCACAAGAGGGAACAGTATTTGCAGCATCAGAGGGAAACACAGTCTCTTCATAAATTAAGTTCTCCTTATAAGTGCTCAACTTGCCTATCCATTTTCTTTTTGTCTCTCTTAAGGCCCATGCTTACTATCAGGGCAGATTGGTATAACAGCAACACCAAGACAATTAAAAACATTAAGCTACACCCTCCTCGTGTAAGTGGAAAGTGAGGTCCCGAAGTGTGGGAGACAGGCCAGATGCCTCTACTTCCTGTGACAGCTCTGGTGGGAAGCTGATGGCAAAATGCATGTTGCTTTCCAAATATGCAACTAGGTTTCCTCTAGAGTTGGCTTGGGAAAGAAGTTTCTCTCCAGAAGACAGGAATTCTCAGAAATGCTGCAAAATTATAGGAGTTCATAGGAAGTGAAAACCTTATTCAGTCATTAGATTACGCAGAGAATCTGTACATATAAAAATTTTTTCAGGCTCTCTTCATTTCCCTTTTTCCTTTCTATTGGGGACCTCGCTGTTGAGGAAAGGAATGGGAATTAACATGGAGCTGTCCTCGGCATGTGAGCATACCATATCCTTTTCATTTAATTTAATTCTGCAAGCAATCTGTATCGTGGATATTTTTATTCCAATTATACAAATGAGGAAGCCAACATGCTGGAATAAAATCTTAGGTCATACAACCAGGAAGAGGCAAAATTACATTTTGAAGTCTAGTTTATCTGATTATAAGGCCCAGTGGTCTTTCAACAGCGTGCTGTTTCTTAGGGGAGTGTAAAGTCTTGTGATGGATGAGGTCAGGGATGTGCTGAGGAAAAGTGTTTGCTGACTGGGAA
>PVKS010038547.1:0-17861 GCA_004027875.1 Aplodontia rufa
GGGGCACTCCTGGAGATAATTGCAATATCCAGAATATTTACACATTTTATACACATTTTATATTATTTTGTTAAAATCGTGTAAGGTTGTTCAAAAAAAAAAAAAAGATGTGCAGCATGGAGATTTGATACCTTTATATATTGTGAAATTATTTCCACAATCAAGTCAATTAGCATATCTATCACCTCACAGAGCCACTCTTGCGCATGATGAGAATACAAATATCTACCATCTTAGCAAATCTCATGTATACCATACACTTATAAACTACAGTCACCATGCTGTACACTAGATCTCCAGAACTTGATCATCTGTTAACTAAAAGTTGGTACTTTCTGACCATCAACCTTATATTCCCCCTACCCTGGAACCCTGGAACTCCATTATATCCTGTTTCTGAGTTTAACTTTCAGATTCCACTTGTAAGTGGAATAATTTCCTGCTGTGTTTCTGTTCCTGGCATAAAAACCTCCAGTTTCATCCACATTGTCACAAATGGCAGGATTTCCTTATTTTTAAGGTTGAATAATGTGTGTGTGTGTGTGTGTGTGTGTGTGTGTGTGTGTTTCCCATGCTCTTCCACAGACAATCTAGAAAAATTGTCCACTTGCAGTATCTAATTTCCCACTAGTCCCCTATGTCCATCTGCCATCTGCCCTATCCCTTGTGCTGATAGGTCTCATTTACTAAATGAATACATCTGATCCAAGTCAACTCATTCCATTTTTTACATAATAAAAAACAGTTTAAATTTAATGTATTTGGGACTAAGAAAGGTAAGCTCAAAGATGTGTGTCCACACCTAATAAATCTCCCAATATTTTGTCCTTAGATTCAGCTTTGAATAAGTTAAGGGTTCATATGCTCCTTGAAGGTACAAAAAACTCACAATAATTTCCACTTTTCCTTCTAGAGACCTCATGCCAAGAATGAGTCAGGAATACCGTGATATTCTGGAACCTTCTGTATTCTACCCTGCATGTAGGAATGGCCTTGAGTCAAAGAGCCCCAAGTGAAAGGCAAGCACAGTTTAAATATGCTTTCCATTCTGTCCACTAACTCTGCTGAAACCCAGAAAGAGACAATGATTAATGATCCCAGTAACAACTTAAGAAATTGCACAGGAAGAAACAGAACAAACTAATACCCATAACGAGGAAGTACACACTTCCTACACTTCAGATCTTTTTTTTTTCTTTTTATCTTCTACACCATCAAGCCTAATAGTGATTGAGCAAGATGAAATCATTGTTTGTTTTTCATATATCCCCACGGGTGATGTGTGAATGAACAAAGATCCGGTATCTCACCATTCATGAGTGCGTAATTCTATTCATATTCATAATTACAGCAGCACTTTTACATGCATTTTTTAACATTCAACTCAAACTTCCTCTGCAGGATCTGTATTCTTATCCCAGCTTAACAAGTTGGGAAAATGAGCCTCAGATTGGTTCACAACTCTATTGGCTTCTTCTTTTCATTTGAAGAAAAAGATAGTGGGTTCTACTATAGTTTGTAAAAATTTTCCAAGTTGGAAGCATCTGGGATAGGTAACCAAGACCATTCAAGTTTATACAAGTGCATTTTCATGGAGTTAGGATATTAGTTTCTGAAATCAGATTGTGGATTCAAAACCCTATTCTGCTATTTTACATTTTTTTCTAAGTTCCAGGTTTTTTCATCTGAAAGAAGTGGTTGTGCAGTATATTTAAAAATTTAAGTGTGACAGTGCGGTAAAATATTGGAAAGAATGGAGTGGGGATAAGGCACAGTTGATACAAAAATTATTTCAGGAGATTGTATTTGGTGCTTGACACTCTTTATAGATTATGACATCACTGAAATTGCTTATTATTCTTCTAATCAAGAGTCTGGCACTGCCACGATGGGCCTGTCATCCAACATTTACAATGCACTTCTGTCTCTTCAGTTTCAATTAGAAAGGGATTGAGGAAGGAGCTCGAAAATCAAGGTAACGGATCAGGGAGGATGGGCAGCTGCAGAGAAAATGACCTTGCATACGAAAGACTAAACTGGGGTAAAAATACAAGAATTCAACTGGAAGGAGAGAATTGGATGGTGGAGAAAAGAAGAAATGACATGAGCAAAGGCATGAAGGTTTACCTTGGGTTGGTGGCAATGTCCTCACCAGGTCACTGTTGTGGTCTCCCTGGGTGGGACTCATGCAGGAAACTTAGCAGCCAGGGGAGGAAGACACAACAAATTCTTCTCTCTGCTCCCTCCTTCCTCTTGAATTAGTCAATGGAGATTTTGGTGGAAACATAAAAAGGAATTACAACTACCTCTTTTGATGTTTTATTTTTCTTCCCCCTCCTTTTCGAAGCATCATTTTGCATCCAGCTGTTTATGTAGTTTGTGGACACAGTAGGACCTTAAGTCACTTCATCAGCTTCTCATCCTGTCCCTGATGAATGACCTCATTTCATCACGTACAAGAAGGGATAAAGACGCATCTATCTTTTTGGGTTATTGGGAGAAATAAATCAAATGCTTACGGAGCATAGCGTTCAGGAATATGATTTCAATAGTGCTTCATAAGAGTTCATATTCCTCGACACAGCTTAAGTCATAATCAAGCATAGCACCTCACAGGAGACAGAGGCTCAGAAATGCTTTCTTAGAGAAGAAACAAAAGAAATATAAGTCAACCAAAAGAGGAAAAATTATATCAATTTGTCCTTGCAAGAGAGATACAACCTAAGGATAACCTTATTGGACGAGGTCACAGGCCCTGAATGACACAAAATGCAGGAGCTTTTTATCTATGTATACTCAACACCAGCTAAAGGACAAGGCTATGTAAACACAGATAGATCACCACCATCCAATACTCTCAGAAGCCTCTCAAGTCTGTATGAGGCTGTGGAAGAAAAGTCTATTAACAATAACAACAAGGAAAAAACCAAACAATTCAACTTAAGAAGGCTTTCTTCATCTAGGGAAGTAAAATGGCAATAAAATAAAAATAAAAGATTCAAAATTCACACTCAGAAGGTTGAGTTTTTTGCTATTGTTGTTGTTGCTTTTATTTCATCCAGGAAGACAGGGCCAATCACTTGACCGCAAGCTGGATGGATGATTTCATTGAACAGGAGAGCTGATCTCACCGCTCACTCCAGGGGCCTCACGACCACCCCCCCTCCAGGAAAAACATTTCCAGCTCATGAATCTGGCACAGCCAGAGCCAACCCACCCTTTGTACTAAATCTCTCATTTTCAGAAAATCTACTGGTTTTGATGTAATCATCAAAGGCTAATGGAAAAAAAATATTATTTCATAGTTTCAGAGAAAAGAAAAGGACATCTGGAAATGACTTTGGGAAAGATACTGAGCTCATAGACAATGCAGAAGAAAAAATGCAATAAAGTCCCTGAAGCAGTATTTGACATCAGGGACTAGGGTCTAAAAACATAGATTATTTTAACCATTGAGGAACAAAACTAAAGAAATATTCTCTGAAGATCAGGCCTTTTATCTAATTATTTTTCTTATAGGCAATGACATTTCATTTTTAGAGGAAAATGAGCTGGAAAATATTTAAAGATGGGTCTTAGAATGAGATAAACATAGGTCAAATCCTGATTTTCACTGAAACAAACTGAATGCTTTGACAGAGAGTGAATCAAATTGTGACCCTGACTTCAAAGTTGAGTTAAAAAAAATAGGACCCCCCAGTTTGTAGATAACGCAAATAATGTTTTAGTGTAAGTTTGTTCCCAAGGGACATTCTAATATAAAAAAAATCATCTGTTGCTTATCTAAACTTCACGTTCATCTGAGCACTTGTACATCTGGCAACCTTACCCAAGGTACTCATCTTTGACAGCAGGTATAAAATATCAACTTTAATAGTAGTGTAGGGACAAAGAGAAATAGAGATCAATCATTTAGCAGTATGACTGATACCCAGGAAATACTCTAAAAAGTAACCACTAGTATTTGTGTATTTTAATTTCATCAAGAATAAGAAACATATTTATTTTATTTATTTAGATTCATTTTTGTTCAAGTATGACATGAGATTGGAGATGATTTCCATAATGCAACTTACCTAAAAGCACTTAATAAGTATAATAAATATACATGCATATGTATATGAGCTAAGTACCTGTCATATATATTGGCCTTCTTTGCCAACACACCTAGGTTGCTCATTGGGGTCATCAAAGTGCTTTCTGTCATGAACTTGAATGAACATCTGCGCGTGTGAATGCACATTGCATTTATCTACATAGTGCAACGAAGAACGAAGGGTAGATAGCATGCCAGTGCGTGCAAACGGAGGCTGGGCTAGGATGTGCTTTCCCTCAGGATGTCCTTATTCATGATGGTATTTTAATGGAATTAAACTTGAATAGTGCAGCAAAATGTCCTCCAGTCATTCATGTTGACACAAGTGTCAGCATCCAACTGCTACCTAAAATGTTTTTTTCTAGAATATAATAGAGCCCTTAACAACTGATAAATAAACGGCCCATTTCAACAACTGCTTCATAATTTCAGGACTAATTATAATTGCATACGTGATGATGTACTTTGACAGGAAGATTTTCAAGTCATTCTGTCCAAAGGAAGCTCTTGGTAGGTACTTGGAATCTAAAAGCTTTTGATAGCTGTCCTTCTGCCACACAGTTACTATTGCTCTGACAAGCAATTTAATTGATTCAGATATTTATATATTGCTTCTAAAATCAGAAAAAAAAATTCTACCTGGATTTTGGTGGGAACAAGACAATGTAAAAAATTTTTTTCAAGTTCTAAAATATAATTTTCAGTACTAATGTTAATATTATAATGATAGTGTGACAGAATTTGGCGAGTAATCATCAAGATTTACAAAGGTATCATATCTTGCACTCAGTGGTTCATTTTTTTAAGAGAGAGCAGGAGAGTGAGAGAGAGAGAGAATCAATTTTATGTAGTTTTTCATCTGGTTTTTGTTGCTCCGACACTTATTTGTATATGTAGCGCTGGGGTTTGAACCTGGGTCCTTGTGAATGCCAGGCAAGTGCCAAAACCACTTAGCCATTGCTCCAGCCCCTCAGTATTTCATTTGAAATGCAAAAGTTACAAAGTGATAGCTATAATGTTATTTGGACCTGATATGTTATTACTGATATTTGGCTCTTGGTATTTCATGGTAGTGACAAAGATGCCACTCCATACAGACCCACAGAGTGATACATCACTTATGTGAATCTCAGATAGAGCCTTACACATTCACACAGAGACATCTAAACTCATATTGACAAGTTAAAAATCCTTTTCTGTTTCCTTCAACATTAGACACCTAAAATTTTGATTCTTCATGGATCATTTTTGGAACAAAATATGAAATCACACATTATTTTTTCTCTTTTCCCATTAGTGTGCCTAATTAAAACTTAAAAGAATTTAAATTCATCCATAACCAGCTTAATTTTCTTTTGTGCTTTTGTCCTTAATCCCTGAATTTGTTATACTCTTTTCTTATAATTAAGTGTAAGGGACACAGGGGTTGAGGGAAGAGCAAAACTTGAGAGCACATGTCCGTGATTGGATTTTGGTGTTTTCCTAGATCTGGGCACATCATAGACCTTGGCTTTTCTGCGGTAAGTCATTCAGAAAGGGTGATCACAGCAAGATGGGTGGAAGGAAATCAAGTCTTTGTAATTTGTGCCCAAAAGGGTAACATTGAATCTGTCAAAAATCTCACAGTCTTCCTCTTGTAATATATACATGAAAGTCAATTCACCTGAAACTTTCATCCAATTGATGACCAGCAATAGCCAATTATGTGCACCCCCCCCATTCTATACGAATGATCCCACATTGCATTTCTACAAAGCTCCAAACTCACATACCCAGGTGCCCTTTGAAAGTTTCACTGAGATTCATGGGCTTGCCAAGAGCAACATGTCTAAAACTGCATCCTCAGTCTTTTTTCTTCTCCATTTTAACCTGTCCACTTACCAAACCCTAGCCATCCAGGAGGGGTACAACAGACGGAGCCTCTGCCTTAAGGGAATATTCCTCGGTCAGGGACAGCATGTGCCACCTTCCAAGCTTCCTGCTCGCTCTCCTGGGGAGCTGCCTTTGTTACAAACCACATGACCCTGTTCACAAAGAGGCAATGTCATCTATGCAACTTCAAGGAACCTGTCCTTTTCTTCATTATGGACATAAAAATAACCATTCTCCACTAATGGACATTGTCTCCAAGTTTTCACTTCTACAGATGGAGTACCATTTAATATCAGCATTGCTGTAATGTGAGATTTAACAGGATGAATCCACAGCCACATCCAGAAGTGCTCAGCTTGGAGTATGCCCCTTTTCAATTTTGCTGGCTATTTCTAAATTGCTCTCTAAAGTTGTGCCAATGTATGGGCCCTCGAGCAAGCAAAATATCTGCCCACATCTCCAGCAGCACTGGGTATTATAGCATTGTTGTACTGTTGCCAATCTGATTTGGGTGAAGATGTTACTCAGTGCTAGCTGAAATGTCTGTGTCTCTGATTACTGAGGAGACGGGGAATCTTTTAGATGTTTATGAGGCACTCAACATTTCTCTTATGCAGACTTCTTATTTACATTTTGGCAAGTTATCATTTTTTGTTTGCTTTCTAATTTCAACAAGTCATTTTAAAATTCTGGATATTGATCAGTCTTTTTATCAATATCTAAACTAGTTTTAAAATGAATTTGCTATGTTAGGTCAATCTGTCTTCTTTGTTCATCTTTTCACAAACTTTTGGTCTCTTTTTGGAGTTTTTCTACTCCAAGTACACTTTCGAACACATGTATAACTCTTATTGCTCATTTGGATGTGTTTTGCATTCATGCAGCCATCAGTAACATCTTTACAACTTTAATTCTTACCATATAATATGGACCTTCTCATTATTAACTTACTCTTGAACAATTTCTTTCAATAACATTTTATATATTTTCTGTGAAATAGCTTGGTGAATAGTTTGCTACCTTGATTCCATTATAATTGGTGTTTCTGATCACTTCTTGCTTGTCCATGGTATATATAGATAATATGTCCAGGTACCCTGATGAACTTTCATTTTCATTTTGATAGACTCTAGATTAATGTACATTTCTGAGCCTTAGTGTTTCGTTTCTTCCACAGTATAGTCAGTATAATAGTATCTGTATCTTAAAATGACTAAAGAATAACTGAAAAACATTACAGATTCTATATGTGTAATATGTAATTTATGCATTTTTTTCCTGCCTCGAATTCAATTATTTTATAGTAGCTAGTCTGTTTTACCTGATGATATGCCCCGGGCCCTACAACACAGTGGGTATTCCATAGATAAAGAACAAATAAAAGGAATAATGAATATAAGCACGAAATAACTTAGGAAGATCATCATTTTTCTCAACATAACATTTAAAACAGAATTTGGTATTTTGATAACCTTACTTTTAGTCCAATATAGTTGAGCCCTATTATATTTAGTCAAATTGTGCTGAGATTAATTTTCTTTCAGTCATATAATGTTCTACTTGATGAATCTTCTTCATGAAGATCTTCTTACTTATCTTTCTTTGGATCTTGCATAGTTCTTTATGTGCATAACCAATTCATTTTCTCCACTGTCTACCTCTTGTTTAAGAGGTCTCCCAGGTGAGATTCTACAGTTCTCTGGGTGTATTTAAGATTTCCCTAAGGAATCTCTGATCCTTCTGGGCTCAGGACAACTCTGGATCATTTTACTTGGAATTTCTTGCCTGGTTTTTGTTGAATGTATTGGGAACCAACCAGAGAATGTTTCTTCCACAAATGTCTTTTTATCCTTGGCTTCTTGTCTTTCAAGATTAAAACCCTTCGGGGATTCCTATCACTTAGAGGCCTGCCCCCATGACTCATCATGTGGTCTGTGTATCTGCCCATGATGATCAGAGTTCTGCCCAGCTTCTCACATAGGTGATGTGCATGCATCCCATCAAGCACCTGCATATTCCATCATTGGACTGCGCTCTGTAGGCCTCGAGCCTTTAAATATGCATTTCCCATACAGGATAGAACCATACACTTGAGCCATTTTACTTTGTCCTTTACAAACAGCACATTTGGAGGGATCTCATGAAAGTTTAAGGGAGATCTTTTGAGTAGAGATAGAGTAGAGAAAAGGGACCAGGTGAAGAAAGGAGTGGAGGAAAAAGGGAAATACTAGAGAATGATATTGTCCAAATTGTATTGTTTTATTGCATGCATGTATTAATATGTAACAAAAGATCCCACAATATGTACAACTCTAATGCATCAATAAAAAAAAGATCCACAACTATTTCTCTGTCACCTCACTATGCCACTGATGAACCTATGGTATTTATTGAGATGTGTACCATCTGCCTTCCCAAAGGAAACAGGCTGTTTGTCATTAGAAGTACCATCAGCCACTACAGAATCTGGCAAATTATAGATGATCCACAAATACTAAGCTTGCACTCCTTTAAGACAACAGGTTTTCAAAGAAGTCCAGAGGCAATCTTGGTAGGTTCTAAAACTGAAAGGCAGAGATTTTGTTTATCAAGATCACTCAGAAGAGTCAGGAAGATGGTGTGGGGGCCCCTTTGGTAGGGATCCTAGTGGCTGATGAAAGCAAATTAGGTACCCATTTTGGGAAAAGGAGATGATGCCACAGTGTGCGTATGGGGACTATTTGACATAGAGTACAAAGCCAGGAACTCAGCATTTACATTTCTTTTCCATCTGTAAATCATGAACGTATATCTGTTAAAAGAAAAGAAAAGAAGAAAAGACAAGCATATTTGGGCCTCTAACCTACATTAAGCTTGGAAATAATTTTGATAGGCACACACAGGTAAAATACCTTAACCTCATAATGTTCCTGTATCCTGTTTTCTATGCACATACCTCCCTATAGTGGGAACTAGTTCTCTCCCTCCATGAAAACATGAAAAAAAAAAATTCAAAATTGTGATCAGTATGCTGACTTGAAATTATTTCCCAATCTCTCTCAATAATTTGTATTGTGTTGTTAGATATCATTAAAGAGAAAACAATATATTTTAATCATTAATGTTGGTCAATAGCTGTATTTTTAAAATAGTAAAAAAATAAAAAAGACTTGCTTTTATGACTAAAATACTTTTTTATAAAAAAAAAACACCTAAACATTAATACCAAAGTTCATTTATGGTAAAAGTGTTTTTTTATAATTTCTGTAACACAAATAAGGAAACATTGAACAATAGAATCTTAAAATTTACCAAAGTGTTTTGCAAGGGAGTTGATTATTTACAGGGTTTTTTTTCTCCTCTAACTTTATAACAGCAAAATAAATGTGATGCACTTCAGAAGCCTTAAGCAACATCTATTGTTTCATAAGAAATTCTGTGTGCACACAGTCCCCCGGGCCACACCATGTGTCAGTAATAACAAGCAGCTATATTTGGAAGTTGAAATGCTTCCATCTGTAACAGTGCTGGGGGGCTTCCTCTCAAAATGGAACACCAGACATGGCATCTTTTCCTAACCAAAATTGTTCCAGGTGGCTGGTGACGGATTTTAAATTTGAATCATTTAACATGGATAAGTCAAAAAATTGTTCAGAAAGACAAAATGTTGTGGTAGATTTTTTTCTTCTTCTGATAGTAATAAAAATACTATAAAAATTTTGGGGCTCCTTACTCCCCCCTGTGACCTCCATGTGCCTCAGGGAAAGCAGAAAATCTTAGACCCCTTAGCAAGATTCATTTATATGTCACAACCTGTCCTCCATCATTGAGGCTTGGCTATAAGCTTGCAAAAACAAACCCAAATAAATACATTTTCCTGTGGCTTCTAGAAAAAATTATCTTTTGTTTCTCATCCCTTCACTCCCAGGCCATTCCCTTCCATCCTTCTCCTCTTCCTCCTAATTCTCTCCCTGCCCCTCTCTCTCCATGCAAAGATTTGAGAATCTAGATAGACAATGGTCAACCATTTATAAAACTTGAACTCTGACCCACAATCTGTAGCAAGAAACTCAGAGAGCCACCCCGTTCTCTTTAGTGGCCTGGCCAGGACATCACCCTGCTCTCTATAAGTCAATCTTGCAGGAAACCAGACTACTATCACTAGAACTGATTTAGGGAACTAAACAACCCCTATAATAATTGGTCCCAAATAACCAGGATTTGATTAATAACTTACAGCTTCCCTAATTTTTTTCCTGCTTCCAATTTAGGCCCATCCAGAGAAAGTCAAATATGCCCTCCAACCAATCACACAGATGCCCCAATTCTGTCTTCCCAGGCCAACAACCTCAATTAGGACTTAGTGCTGTGCACCTGTGAGTCTCAGTCACACACAGTGAATATGGCTGGCTTCCTAGCAGTAACAAGCTCGGATAAACAGCCTTTGCTTGTTCTCATCTGAGCAGTCTTCACTTATTTCCACGAAACTGAAACACAATCTCTTCTGTGGGTCAGTGCCTAAAAGACTATGACCCCAGTCTCTGACTGATAGCATCCAGAGGATTACCATCTCAGATCCCCAATGGTGAATTCAAAACTATCTTTCATCACTGGAACAAATTACCCTTTTGTTTCCTACCACTTGCATCTCAAAAAATGGGATTTTTAAAGTGGATACAGAACTGAAAATCAGGGTGCTGGCAAACTAGACTCTAAAATTTCAAGCTAACTGAATGATGGGGATGAAATGGGGAGGGGCAATAAGAACCCACCATGCTGAGCAAGGAAATGGATTAAACCACCACCTCTCGTTCCATGCAATGCTGCTGCCTTGGAGAATGTGGTAGGGAAACTTTAGGACACTCAGACAGTGAGATAATTGAATTCAGATCCTTATGATAAGAGATAATTCATCAATACAGGGTCTCTCCCAACCTTCCAAAGCAGAAGGCAAGAAAACAAGGGAGGCATATGTGGGTCTTCTGAGGTGGGGCTGATTTGGGAATAGGCTAGGCCAGGTGAGGGGTTTTCTGGTGAAGTTCAACATTGTCATCAGCATGTGTGGGCTTGAGGTCTTTGCTCAGAACCTGCCAAGTATCCAGGTTTTAGGCTGAAGCTTTGGGCTGTAGATGGCCTGTCTGAAAGTGAAAAGAAATGATAGACCATCCTTACCAGTGGAATGCAATTTAAAAGAAAGAAAGAAAGGAAAGCAGACTTTTGGGGTTAATAAGACACCATGATGTATTCCAAATACATCATGCAGAACAGGCTGATGGGAATTCCAACAAGAGCTGAGATTGTCTGGGGCAAATCTGACCCTACCAACTACATTCTACTAGGTACTGTCTTCCTGACAGAGAGCCAGCTGGACTTGCTTTGAGGAAGATGCAGCTCAGATGCATCCTGATTCTGGGCTCTTTTTTTCCTCCCCAACCTTCCAAAGCAGAAGCTGAAAGCAAGTAGAGTCTAATAGACCTAATTCCAGGGGACAGATAGCAAGAACGATAGCGAAAAGAAAGTAATTTCCAGATGCAACTGAAAAGGCAGAAAAGACCTCTGGTTGACTAGAAGCAAATACTAAACATTTACAAGGTGCATATTGCCAAAGAAAGCCAAGTCTTGGCTTGCATAGCCCCTGAGGCAGCCCCAGCTCAGCACCACACATCATCCAAGTGTGCAGCAAGGACACTCAGATTCCTAAAGCAGAACTCTATGGGAGCACTGGATAACTCACAGAGAATTCAAGGGGCTTGATCAGCCTTCCAGGGAAGATCTCGCTGCACAGGCACAGGAAGTAGAAATTTTCAAAACAAGCAGAACTCAGAAGCCAGGCTTACCGAACAAGGCATCCTCTCTGAGCCTGGTCCAGGAGACTGCCAGAAATTGATGACTGACTTTTTCATATTTTTCATATTGTCCCTGCACCTATGAAAACCAGGGAAAATAAAGTGGGTTTTGCAGTAAGATATGGAGCAGGCTGGAGTGGATATCGCAGGAGCCAGAGTCTGGAATTCGTTTTGGATGCAAGGACCAGATAGTTTTAACCTGAGTTTCTTCATCAGATTAGACACTGAGTAAATCTATGTGGAGGTGGACATTTTTTAAGAGAGAGGGAGAGAGAGAAAAAGAGAGAATCAATTTTATTTATTTATTTATTTTGCCTGGCCTTCATTTCGCCAATATTTAGTTGGGTATGTGGTGCTAGGGTTTGAACCTCAGTTCTTGTGCATGGCAGGCTGCACCAGGGCTGAGCCATGGCTCCAGTCCTGGACATTTTTAATGTCAAATGGGGAAAATGGATGAAGGGGTGTGTGTGTCTCTGTGTGTGTGTGCAGGTGTATGTGTGTGTGTGTGTGTGTGTGTGTGTGTGTGTCTGTGTTGGGTCCCTAGATATCCTAATAGATGGGCTATCATGTGCATTAGGGCTAATTTTGAACCAAATACGCCATGGTGTCTGGCATTTGTGTCAGTTGCTCTGTCAATTCCGAACATTCCAGACACATGATTCTATCTACATGGCCTAAGAATGGCAATCTGGAGCCATTTTGCTCGGACATCACCCTTAAAATGGGAATTGTGCCAGAAAGGACAGATTGATAAAATCTGACAGTGAATTAGAAGGCAAAGTTTCTGAACACACTGGGAAAACACTTTTGCTCTGAAGAAATAAATAAAAGATGGCTTCTCTTCTGAAAGTATTATTGCCCAGATTAAGCACCAACACTGCTATATGTATTTACCTCCAGCCACCAAAGAGAAGCCCAGTCACAAGTACACGTGGAAACAGAGGTGCAGCCATGGGATGGAAGACTGTCCTGTGCTTGCAATGCCAGCTAAGGAAACAAAAAGCTTATCATTTTTAGGCCAGTTTGATTAGGATTTCCCATTCCTTGAAGTTCAAATATCCCAAAAGTCTCAGGTTATTTAATATTGTTTTGTCTTCGCAAGTTTTAAACTCTCTGAAGACCATTTCATTTGTTCATTTATATTCTGTATATTGTCAGGGAACATAGGAAAAATATAATAAACAGCTGTTGCATTTACTCATTAGGCCTAGTGTTCATTAAACAGTATAAATAAATTTATGAAATGCAGTTGTTGAAAACTTAATACACTTGATAAATGTGTATTAAAATGAAACTTAGTAAAGTTAACATTAGGAAGTGCTCGACTGTCAGAGTAGAGGACACTCATCTGTTTTCTAATTATGGTAATTCCACTCCTGACATTCTAACACTGATGGTTGAGGGACCAGCTGCTCAATGACCATGGGGGATGAATGAATGGAAGGCAGCAACATTCAAGCATTATGGTCTGCATGATTTTCATGCACCTCATGTATCGCTAAGATTTCCAGACATAGAGTCTCAGAGCAGTCAGGCAAATGCTGAAAGATCACACCAGCCTCAGAAGGTTCGGGATTAAAATGCAGGTCATTTGATCTCAGAACACACCCTGTAGCTGCATGGAAGCCATCCTGGTAATCTCATGTCAATACAGACCAGCTGAGTATCCCAAGCAGGCTTGGAAGAATGTCCCCGTACTTTAAGACTAGCATCACCATGCTTGTATTTCTCACCTTTAAATAAAACTTGAATACAGCACTGGGGAAAAGCATCCGAAATTTCATTTACAGAAGGAACAAATGAACATAGATGCTTCACATGTATTCTTTTCAAATATTTTAAAGAAAAGTCCAATCCATTAGTAAGAATGTTCCTGGCCCAATACATGATTTGAACATTCTCTTTTCTGGTACAGAACCCCCACACACACATATTGCTGTCTATCGTACAGTGTATTACTCAGTGATCTCAAAAAATCATGCTTTTCTACTTTTAGTCCACAAGTGGAAAAACTGGAAATCATAAAAATGCATTATTCTGCTCAAAGTCACAGGTCAAGTTAATGGTGAGTCTTGACTGGAATGTTCTTTAGTTGACTCTGAGACTATACCTTTCCTAACATCTCATGCTTATTACTAATAACTATCATTAGCCAGACGGCATAGTGTGAAGCTATAGCATCAGCTACCAGATAGGCTGCAGGAAGGTAGCTTGGATCCAGAAATTCTAGAAAAGTCTCAGCAACATAGTTTCAAAAGATAAAAATAAAAAATGAATATAAATTATTTAAATTATTTTAGAAGAATTTTTAACATATAGAAAAACTGAAAAGGTAATGATGAGTGTTCACCATAAAACCCAAACCCAGACCCAGTTTTCCATACTACTAAAATCTTTCATTTATATGGGACATTCATTACCATTAATGAGCAAACACTACACTATCATGTATCATTTCTGGTGTTAGTAATTCATGTTTTCTTCAATGTTTTCATAACTAACCTGGCTAAAGATGTGTCTATTTTGTAAAAATTTTCGAAGAACAGTTTTGATTGTACAGGTATTCTTAATTGATAAACTGTTTTCAATTTCATTGATTTCTGATCTTTTATTATTTTTCTTCTTTTGTTTTCTTTATATTGAAATTTCATTTTCTTCATTCAACTTCCATAGGTGGAAACTTAAATAATTAATCATAGATCTTTCTTCTTTTCAACTATATACACTTCATAACATACACATTTATTTTAGTGTAGACTTGGAATGTCCCCTATAGACTTACGTGTTGGTCTCCAGCTGGTAGCACTCTTGGGAGATGGTGGAAATTCTAGGTGGTGGGGCCTAAACTGAAGGAAGCGGGTCACGCAAGGTGCGTCCTTGAAGGGTATTTCTCGTTCCTTGCTCCTTCTTTTCTCTTTCTTTTTCTGCTTTCCAGTAGATATGAGACAAGTGACTCTGCTCTGCCATCTTCTCTCCACCGTCATGTTCTGCCTCACATCAGGCCCATGTGAGGAGGCCCAACTGGCCATTGACTGAAGATATTTTGATCTCTGCATTATACAGTTATTAAGGCATGTTTTATGTCCCAGAATATGCTCTGTCTAGGGGAATGTGCAATGTGCACTTGATGAAAATATGTATTCTGGGGGCTGGAGCAGTGGCTCAGTGGTATAGCACTTGCCAGACATGCAAGAAGACCTGGATTAGAATCCCAGCACCACATACAAAACTGAATATCAGAAAAACAAAAACCAGATGAAGAAGTCAATAAAAACTAACTCTCTCTATCTTTCTCTCAAAAAAAAAAAAAGAATGTATATTCTGCTGCTGTTGAGTGGAGCTTCCTGTATATATGAAATTGTGGTGTTTATGATGCTGCTCAATTCACTATATCCTGACAGTTCATAGCCTACCTGCTCTTTCAAATATCAGCTTGAGTTTTTTTTTTAATTAGAAGTATATAGAGATACAATTGAGGGGAAAAAATTATCAAACCAACAGTAATCAATGTATATATACTTTGTTATACAGGGCTAATGCCAAAACATGGACGACCACCTTGGGTTTCACCTGTTGCAGTTTCCCCCAGAAGAACTCATGCGTTAAATGGGTATCTCGTGGAGGAATGACATCGGCTTCTGGGATGGTTCCCCCATATTCCCACTCTCCAGTCTCCTATGATTTCTTCATACACCCTGCCCCTCTCTATCCCCCTCCCTACGCCTCCAAGTATCCTAGGGAGCCATCCCCCTCTTACTCTGAGAGTCATACAATGGGGGAAGCAGTAGGGTAGATGGCTAACCTAACAACACTTCAGCTTGAGTTTTTTGACATATTCCAATTTAGTTTACAAAAGTGGAATTACTGACCATTCTTCTTTTTAAACATTTAAATTTCATAATATATACATTTAAAGTTACAAATCTGTGCACTAAGGATTTTGCACTAAAAATATCATTATGTCAAGTGCTTTTTACCTTGCTCGTTTGCTTTGTTCTGAGGGAAAGGGGAAGCATTCTATAACCTTGTGATTACATTCTAGTCTTCCTGTACCATGCCCCCAGGATGGAGCCATGTTTCTTTTGATGTTTCTTTTGATATCTGCCCTCTTAGGTGACAAAGGAAGACAGGAGAGGCTGGATGTGTTTAAATCCCTTTCTGCATATGTGAGAGGGCCTCTGTTAAGTTTTTCCCCTGCAACAAAGTGTAAGTGCTTTTTATGGAGATGCTCCAGGTCTATTCCACTATAGTTATCCTCACCTCACACTCTGTGAAAAACAGGTGTGTGTGTGTGTGTGTGTGTGTGTGTGTATGTGGTGTGTGTGTGTGTGTGTGTGTTTCTCAACTCTTCATGAAAAGCAGGTGGAGTTCCTAAATATATAACCATGAAATCCATGAGAGTGTGAGGGACCCCAAGACTGTGGCTCCAGGAAGTTTTTATATCAGAATCAGTTTCCCTTCATCCTCCTGCAATTTGTCAAAATTATCACTATCAGATCAGGAGTTGAGGCTTCCAGCAGAGCTGCTCTCAGAAAAGATTTCCTATTTGCCTGTCTTTCCAAGTTTCAAGGTAACTATTCACCTTGAAGCCTAGATTCTCTGATGGGTCTAAGCAAAACCATTGACTTTTAGTTTGTTCAACTTTTCTTGTGTAAAGATAAAAGAAATAACTTCTAATCTCTTTGCACATCAGGGCTGAAACCCTCTTAATAACTTCTTAACATTTGACTTTTTCCTCATTATTACAGGATGTGACATTTATAAAAGTAAGTTTCTTTGTACCATTTTGTGTTCAATAGACATCACTCCATTGATCACTCATTGATCATTGTCTGCAATTCAGAGGGATCAAGAGTTCTGGTAGACTGGAAGTCAAAGTGTACCATGAAGAGAAAACATCTTTGCAATACAAACAGTTTCTGGGCAACGTCCAATTCTAACAGGAAAACAAAATCTAAAGTTTGCTTGTATTTAAGCTGAATTAAATTGTTCTTATGTTAATAGTTTCAGCATTGAAACCACATTTCAACTGCTCTTAATTGGGCAAGTCTTAAAACTGCTATTTTAAAAAAATATATTTTATTAATTTTCCATAGCCAACACAACAACATAACAAAAAACACAGAGAAGAGACAAATCTGAAGAAAAGAGTTGTAATTGTTTTTCCCGCAGTTTGGCTTTTCCACGTAGAATAATAGAGATTGGGTAGGTGAGAAAAAGGATGCCATCACAGGCTGAACAAAATCAGCCATTAAAAATGTGCTGTGTGTATAAAATCATAAATGAAGAATATGATGGGATGATATCTGACACACACTCATAAAGGTCTTTATGTCTTACTTATTTTCTAACCAATTAAGTCCACAGAGAAAATGCTTTGCTTTCAAATATACAAAACATACTTAAGTATTATTTCATACAGGTATTAAATGCTATGAAGAAACACAAGGATAATGGAGTCTAGCTCGAAAGCTAAGACCTGCTTATCAAAAAGATTTATTCCTTGGAAGTTCTCAATTCCTCCTTAAATTTTAGCTCCCTATATACAAGGGTCAAAGGTTGCAGCCAGTGTTTTTGCGAACTCCTTTTAACACTTAAAGCAAGGTTCTATGATTAAATTATCATGGTATAAATGAAAAGTGGTAAAGGAACATCAATTAGAGAAAGATTGTCTTTTAATAGGATGATAAACTTCAGGAAGAATTAATACAGCATCTTTAAGAAAGAGTTTGACAGTCACTAGTAAAATTGAATGTAAACCTTCCCTAAGACCAGGCAGCTCCATTTCCAGTAGGCATGTGCCCAAGAGAAATGTATCACAGCTGTATCAAGAGACATGCAAAAAAATGTTAATTGAAGTACTATTTGAAACAACCCGATCCCAAAATCAACCCAGATGTCTACGGACATTTATAGAATGGTCAGATGCATCGTGGTGTATTTATACAATGGGGCAGCACTGGGTACAGAACGAGGGAACAAACTGTCACCATGGGGGTTAATTTAGATAGGACTTACAGCAATAAAATGAAATAAAAGAACTCACACAAAGGCAATGCATCCTGTAT
>PVKS010038548.1:0-17854 GCA_004027875.1 Aplodontia rufa
GTATTTATGTGTGTATTTATGTGTGTGTGTTACCTAAAAATAAGTGCATATAAACACATGCAAAAGTATGGATATGTGTATATATGATTATTATGCACATGCAACATATATATGCAAAGGCACACCTACATGTATGTATGCACATATATGCATATTATACACACATACACACTCATATACTTCAATTATCTAATGAGTCCTTAAAGAAAGTCCTTAAAGGATTTGGTTATAGGAAAACAATAATCTGCCTATCATGATGGAAATTTAGTGACATGAAAGGGCAACATGAAAATGGTGCTTTCATCTATGTTGATGTGACCACACAAAGGAAGGTTTTCTCTGTAAAAGGGTTCAAGAAGGAAAGGAACAGATTTGGTACTATTAAGGCAGAGGAATTGAAGTAAGAATGAAGCATAGTGACAAAAGACTTATAAACATACTTACAGTCCAAAGTTCAACATATTAGCTTGTTACAGCAAGATAGCACACAAACTGTGGACACTTCAGCAAAAGGAAGGAAGGAAGGGTTTGTGGTAGGAAATGTGCTATTGTGAGTGATTTGGTGGAAAGAGTGGAGAAGCAAAGGGTGGTTCTAGATTAGGTGCTGCAGAAAGATGTATTTCTCTTTTCCCCTGAAATGTTTAAAAAATCCAATTGAGATAAAGTTCACATAATATACTATTCACACATTTAAAAAATACTATTCAATGGTACTTAGGATATTCACATCAAAAGACTGAATATCCAAATGATTAATGACCAGAACATAAATACCAGTGGAATTCTGACACACATTCTGCAGCAACCAATTCAGGAAGCCCACCTATTAAATATCATAACCAGCCCAAGAAGTTATCCTACTCTCTGCATCAGACTAACAGGAAGGCAGATCTCTATCTCCAGCAAACAATGTAGGAAATCAAATCTAACCTGTACAAAAATCAGCCCCAAATGATCAGAACTTGTTTTTGTTTTTTTTTTAGGGCTGAGGACTGAACTCAGGGCCTTGTGCATGCTAGGCAAAGCTCTGCCACTGAGCTAAATCCCCAACCCCAAATGATCAGAACTTGATTAATAAATGATAGGCTCCCTAATTTTTTGCCCTTACTTCCAACTCAGGACCAACCAGAGAAAGCCATATGTGCACCCTTAAACAATCACACAGGATGCTAACAGTTTCTCTGTACCAGAAGCTCTCATTTAACACACCTGGAGCCTTCTGTTTTACCATTAAGAATCTTTTCCATCCCTTGGCCTTTAAGTCCCTGACAAACATGAATGGCAGTGGATGATGACTCCTTTGCTATAGGAAGCTCTGGATAAATAGCATCTATTTTCATTTGATTGGTCCTCATTTATTTCCACCACAGATAAGTGCAACCATCATCATAACCAATTTAAAAACATTTTTGTCAATACCAAGTAATACCCTGTACACTGTAGTCGCTACCCTCATCTCTTCCCAGGACCAAAGTGACCACTAACTTACTTTCTATCTCCAGAGAGTTCCCCATTCTGGACTTTCAGATGAATGAATTCACATGGTGTGTGGATGGCCTTTTTGACCAGCTTTTTTACTCAGAGCAATGTCTTTAAGGTGCAAAGACTGTGTCCATATCCAATTTCATTCCTTTTTGATAGATAGACAATATTTCATTGTTTGGTTATACCAAATTTTGTTTATCCAGTTACCTTTCAGTGAACATTTGAGTTATTTTTACTTTTGGCTAATATGGATAATGCTACTATAGAGACTAAGATATCTGAACAATTTTTATTTAAAAGTCAGAATGAATGAAGTGGAACTACAATTGTCACTAGTAGGGGGCTGGGGATTTAGCTCAGTGGCAGAGAACTTGCCTAGCATGCGCAAGGCCCCAAGTTCGGTTCTCAGCCCTAAAAAAAAATTGTCACTGGTAAAACAACAATAGTGACTCTTGTCAGCAGGGAAAGATTGGCGTTTGGTTACTTGGTGGTAATATTTTATCTGTATTTTTGCTTTATATTTGGATAGGCATGAATACAGAGCCATATCATTTTTTGTCTTCACACGGTGACATTGTCTTCTTATTGGGACAGTCTATGTTCATTGCCTATTCAGTTCAGGACAGGTTTTCATCTTTCTTCTTTGTACCTGGAGGTAAATATTTTTTGTAAACATACTTATAAACTAGAAAAGATACTAGTGAAAAATGAACACAGAAGTTGCACTGTGGTATAAGAACAGCACTAAGTTTGGTTGATTTTTGAAGGAGAAAACAGGAAGGTGAAGTCCATAAGTGAGCCAGTTTTAGTTCAGTACCAAGCAGAGCAGCTGAACAACTTCACTGGGTGGAAATGAAGTTGACTACCAGAAAGCAAGTGAATTTCTGATCTCTAGATGTGTTTAAGTGGAAGACCGCTATCCACTCATTGGATATATTGTCAAGGGAATTCAGACAAATGGTAGACTTTACTAAGTCTGGGCTCTCTGAAGTCATTTCTTGAAAGATTCCCCACATCTTTCAGGGTTTCTCATTTCTTTTCTTCTTCAAGGGGAGACCTCTCACCCGCTTAGACCCTGTGGATTTAAAACCAAAAGGATAAAATCATCTCTCTTTTCTGTGTATAAGTAAACAGTTTTCTTCACAATTTTTTAGTATTATTACATATTAGAAGGAAAAATTAAAAGAGAAACACAATGAAAAAGCACTGGAGAGAAGTTGAGGCACCTCCAAGCCCCACTGTCTGCTTGGAGAATAGCTATTTTTTAAAAACACCTGTCCATTACACCTGCTCAGGATTGTCACTTTGCCCGGTTTCTATCCGCTATAGCTCTAGTATCATTTACAAACATGGAGAACTGTCTTTTGTTTTTTCTTTTATTCAAATGTGTGTAGAGGTGTACCTGGGCATCCGTGTGTTTAGACTCAGATTAAACAATGTGAATTTGACTCTGTTGGCTTATTTGTTCATCTGTATGGCTGGGCCCTTCAGTGCTCCAATTCATGAATGGCATGTTCTAGATCTTGAAGTTGCAGTAAAGATGTATAATCAAGGCAAAAAGAAATGATAAGCCATGACATTGGGCAATTACTTACTAATTCACATAAAAAATCATTAGCGGGGTTCTTCTCACTCCTATCTCAGACTTGCCTTTTATATTGCAGCCTTTGAAGGTAAATGGATGGCTATGGAAGAAATTATGCTGAGTGAAATCAGCGTAACCCAGAGAACCAAGGGTTGAATGTCTTCGCTCACCTATGGAGGCTGGAGCTAGACCCTGGCCATTGAGAAAAAGGTCTATTGCCATGTTTTTAATCCGGATAAGGTGTAATGTCATACAACCTAAGGCATTTGTAGAGATGTATTGAGAAGCAGGGGAGGGATTAGGGTTGGTAATTGGAGAAGGCCCTTGGGGGTAAATTAAATTTTCAGAATTTATATATATGTATTATATTATTTCATTAGAAGCTTGTTCGATTGTTCAACAAATAAATATCTGAATTAAAAAAATAACCATACTGCCTGATTGAAGTTTGCCTTCTATATTTAAAACTCTTGTTGTACTTTCTGTTAGTAATTTTTAAGGGACACTGACAGAAGGTACCCAGAGAAACCTAGAATGGCTTATTATTTTTAAAATAAGAACTATTTATCCCTGTTCTAGCATTCTATGTCCCCTTTAATTTGAATCTAACCCATCTTTTCACACAGATAATGATGATGACCATGATGGGGACTTTAATGATGATAACAGTAACAATGAAATTTATTAAGTATTTTATGTTAGAAGCACCACATAAATTCCTTTCACTAGGATTCTCTTACCTGAACTCCACAATATGACTAAGAACTAGGGAAGCACTATCATAGGTGTTCCTTCATGTTGCATGAACTCTATCTGTGTTGGTGAGTTTTCCTTTCTTGTAACAAATACCTGAGACAAACAGTTTTATATAGAGGAAATGCTTACTTTGTATCACAGTATTGGAGGCTTCAGTCCATGATGATTGATCTTGTTGCTTTTTGGGCCTGTATCCAGGCAGCATGTCATGGCAGAGAGTATATGGAAGAGCAAGCTTATGATGGGTGGGGAAAAAATGGAAGAGAGGAAGAGCTGGCACCTCCAGTGACCGAAAGTCTTCCACTTTTCCTCACCTTTTAAAAGTTCCACCATCTCTCAATAGTGCCACTCCAGGGATCAAGATCTTTAACACACAGACATTTGAAGAATGTTCCAGATCCAAACTATAGCACCACTGTAAGGGGAAATACCAGAAATTTAAAATGCAGTTAATATACCTAACCCACCACACATCATAGCTGAGTCACACAGCACACTGAAGAGTACCAATGTTTTCCCTTGTGGTCGCATGGCTGACTGGGAGCTATGGCTCACTGCCCTTGCCAAGCATCATGGGAGGGAATCAGACCTCATATAGTTATCCAGGGGAAAATATCCAAATTCAAAATTTGCAATATTAGTATGTTTTATTTTCATACCATCATAAAATCAGAAAATTATTTGGGAAAACTCTGTATACCTATTTTACAGGTGAGGAAATCAGGCTCAGAGAAGTTAAATAATAATTTTCCTAAGTCTACACAGTTATTAAATGGGGGATTTATATACAAATCCAGATATGATTTTAAAGATTATTCCTTTAACTATTTGGATTCTATTTTACTTACAATCTCTATCTTCCAGGAAGATTCTCCCCTGAGTTCATGAATTCTGTCTCCCATATACTATAAACTCTCTATTCTTTCTGTCTCTACTCATGTCCTATTCACTGCCTCTTTTTCAGTCCATTAAGGAGCTCATTTTCCAATTATTCCACTAGGAAAGCATTAGGGATAATGTTCTCTTAAGGAAAGGAGTCTCAGCAATTGACTGAAGAATCTCTGAAGCATAATCCATGAAAAACCTTACGGTTGAGACAAAGTGTGCACAGAACATCAGCAAAAAGTGATTGACAATTGAGGATGAGCAAGAACTGACATTTACTAAGTGTTTATTATATGCAGGTGACATAATCCTCATAGCTGTCCCAGAAGGAAGGAAAGCATTTGTGATTCCCACTAACTAATGTTTACATCTTTGGGTAAATCTGTCCCTTGAGTTTGGATAGGATCTATAAACTGGTTTTAATCCACAGAACGTAGTCAAGGTAACGGTTTGTAGCCTCTGTGTAAGTGATGTGAGACTGTGGCTCCTGTTTTGCAGTCTACTCTGTTGCTTTCTTGGATTAAATGCTTTGATGAAGCAGGCTGCCATTGTGGAGAGGCCACTGTCAAGGAGCTGAGTGTTGACTCTGGCCACGAATCAGCTAGGAATGTGGCTCACAGTCTCAGAGCTGATGAAGAACTGAATTCTGTCAATAGCCAGGTAAGTGTGGAAATTGATCCTTCTTCAGTTGAGCTTTCAGATTAGAATCAAACCCTGGTGGCACAGTGATTGTGGTCTGCTGAGAGGGAACGTAGTTTTCAGATGCAGGTGTATCTGACTCCAAGCCCTCTGGGCTTGCTCTCTCATTCTTTCTCTTTCTCTTTCTTTTTCTTATAACTCCATATTTCCTTCAGAGTTTATAACACCATTCTATCAAATACTTTAAAATATTCAAAGATCTTTTTAGGTGTGAACACATGATAACCATACATTCTGCTGCTTTGAAGATCAGATGAGGTGTAAAAAGAGAAGAGCAGTTTATACTCCATGAATGTTTCCCCTCGAAATGTTAAAATGTTACCATGCAGTGGAGGGAAGAAAAGGCCACATCAATATTGTTGTAGAATTGTCCCTTTAAAATGATTGTCATGATCACTTTAGTCTTAGGTCATCAGATTTATTTCCTTGGGAAGGTTTCTGCCAAACACAGCAGTATGGATGACTTTTGAAAAACTTATATCTGGAGATGGCATAATGAATATTTATGAGGATGGGATATTTGACTGACATTGAGTTCAGTCTTTTGCCCTTTCCATTTTCTGGTATTTATTGTTCTTTATCGCTGATGCTGTATATGATGGATCTAAATCAGAAAACGATAAACAATTTATTTGAGCATACAGCAAATTTCCTCTCTTCTTCCTTCCTAGCACAGGTGTGTTTGTCTTGTTGTGACCTTGAGTCAAAGGAGATCCTTCCATTTATCAGTTTGGGATGCAATGAAACATTTGATGATTACACTCTCAAGGAAAAAGTACAATCATTATGTTGTGGAATTTGAAAACATAAGCTTCAAAAATATTTTACAAGCTTGCAATTTCTTATTTCTGAAACATTAGCATGCTTGTAGTTCAATTATAAAAAATGTACTTTTGTACGTATGCTTAACTGTGATGAATATGAAGTATTTTGATCATGACACTTCATATTGAATTTAAATATCATTAATCTCAGAGCGTGATGAAAAGTGACACTTTCTGTGTAAGCATGATGCTTCCCACAAGTCTGGAATTCTTATTATTAAATTACTATTTTTTTTCCCTTTTATAATGGTTTGTGCACTTATTCTATCCCAAGAACAATTGCAATTGAGGATGACAGCTCTGGAGGCTGATTCACAAAAGAACATTTGTCTCCACCCAGGCATTGAACATTTCCTTTGAATTAACCACTGCCCTGGGCATTCCACTTTGAAGAACCTAATCAGTTTGCCTGCAGCACCAGGTGTTAATGTCTGCTGGAGTATTTCACTAGATAGGACTGGAGACTGCACTTAGCCCAGTGTAGTTGAACCTAAAAGAAGAAAATATGCAAAAAATTCAGGATTCTATTTCCTTCCAGCTCTGAAAATCATTCTTTCAGTTTTCTTTGAATTGTGATGCAACAAATACATTCTGAACACTAGCCAGAAAATTAAAGTTTTTTGCCTTAAAAGACTAAAGTAGGTGATAAATGCATCATTTTTTAGAATCAGAGAACTTCCTCATATAATATTCCACAGGTATGTGAATATTGCTCCATAATATATTTTATAATTATAATTTAAACTAAAACATAAGCACATTACTATTTAGTTTTAATTTAAGTCCAATTTTGCTTGCATCCACCCTGGCCTTGCATTTAGAAGGAAACAACCAACCAAGCACTGCATTAACTACTGCAGAATCAAAAGCCAAGTCTCCCAGCATCTGAAGAACAGTGATGGATCACCAAACATTCCCGCCACTAACACTGAGAAGAATTCATGTTGTTTCTTGTTTTCCAAGGAAATGTGAACTTGCCAAGGGCTCTAACTGATTTTTCCTTGGGGAAGGGAGTAGAAATTATTTGTTTGGCTAATGTTTACAGATTTAAAGGAATTCATTTTTTTCAGTTAAGCTTATCCTTGAATATATTAATTAAAACTTTAGGTTGTTATGCTAATCCACAATGCTTTAGGGCCCTCCCTCTTGCCCACCCTCTGTTTACCCTACTGCTGCATTAATGCTACCTTAACATTGATGAAGAGCCCGGCTCATCTTCTTGGTTCTGTTCTCCCTGGCTTCTTCCACATTTGGATGTAGCACAGATGGGAGTCTTCATGTCATTAGAGGCAGCCACTTTAAAACTGACCTCATCAATCTCATGTATACATTAGAGGCACCATAAGAATTTCTACTCCAGAGAGTTCATCTTTATAGTTTCGTTGCTGTGTGTGCAGCAGGGTGAGAAGTTTCTGAGCTAGAGAGCCAGAACTAGGGAAGTATTCATATTATTGTGAGATGAATAGGAAAGCTCAGAGCACTTCACTAAGAATCTGAAAGTAGATTTATAACCTGCTCACAGTTATTTAAACGCACACACACACAGCTCATGCAGATCGATATTCTTGGAAACGTAACCAGGTCAGTGTTTCTCCTTCTAAAAAAAGGAGGCTGGATTGATGGAAAGCCCATTACCTCCAAATTTAATCACCTCAAGGCAATTAAAGCAATTTTGTATTTTCTACTTTAGTGTTCCCCTGAAACGACAGCATCTGGAAAACTTTAATTACAGTTTCAATTCAGTGAAAAGCACAAAAATGGCAAGTTTGGTGAATAGCCAAGGCTCTTTTCCTTACTGTTTTTCTGATTTCTTGACTTTGGCTTATTTTGTATTAGGTTAGGTGAAATGACCACACACTTGAAGCTATTTGGACTCTGAGGGAATGTGGTTATGAGATCCCTTAAAGGTCACATGTAAGGAAGCCTGACTGGGGCGCTTTTGGTCTTTAACATAGACTTTTTCCAGCATGAATCTTGACAGTATCACTTCAGCTGAATTTTCCAGCCCCCTGTTCTTACTCTGTCAGAATAATAGAGCTTGGTATGCAAGTAGACCTTGATGGTCATTTAGCACTAAAACCCTAGGTCACTGGGACTGCTCCTTATAGACTGGTACTGCCATTCAACAGGTCCTGAGGTTGGGTGAGCACAGAAGCAACCCATTACATATTGGAAATGGTACTTTGGATATTGTCGCGAGTGAACCCGAGTGGCGGCGCTGATATCTACGCCTGCAGGTGACCACTCTCTCTGAGAGACTACAGGTTCAGTGACAGATGCAATGAGACAAGTTCCATTTTAATATTATTTATTTAACACACTCAAAGGTATTAATATCACAATTCTCAAGGGATGTCACACTACAAATCACACTCTCCTATATTCTTATCTTACTTTGTCACAGCTCACAGAATATAATCTAATAATTACACACCACTTATAGGCTATTCTTAATGCAATAAGTTCAAGGCAATAGGTAAGGAAGAATAAGCTCATATAGTCCTCTCACCAGCAGAGATGTGATGTCCATGGTTACCAGTAGGATGCACGTGGAGTCCCAGGTCAGGCCAGGCACTCTCCAGGAGTGGAGGTCAAATTGCAGGGAGCTGAAGAATCTGGCAGGCAGGCAGGCAAGCACTCACCAGGGAGTTGAGGTCAGGCGCTCTCCAGACGAAGTCGAGGTTGCTGAGTTCCGTGGCAAGCTGCTTTGCTGAGTTCGGGCATATCGTGCTGCTTCAGACTCTGGAGCAGAGTTGCTGGGTTTGATGGCAGGTTAAGCGGGTTGCAAGGAATGGAGAGGAGGCATGCAATGGGCGTAAGGACCAATGTCAATACGCTTCTATTGTGGGGTATGTCTCCCGATTTCTTGGATGCAGGCCTCGGTTTTTATCCTCTTTTTCTGAGGTTAAGGCCCACTTGTGGATTTTCTCATTTTGGGGTAAGGTCTCTCCTGGTTACCCAGATAAGGGAACGCCTGTTTGAACTTTTGGGTAGATGGCACTTGGTTACCATGATAAGGTAACGGCCATTTGTAGATTTTTCATTTGTATGAACTTTTGGGTAGGTCTCTCAGCTGCTAATCTTCTGTGAGTTAATTTTGGTATAATGCAGGAGTTGTGGCTCAGGCTAAGTTGCTTTACTGTGTAACTTGCGTTTTGGAAGCTTGCTCTGTGTACTAGACAATGTCTCTGTCCACTCTGGACAGGTATTTTACAGATCACATCAAATAAGTCCAGAGGTTACAAGTAAATTCCATGCATTAGTTGCCCAGACCTTCACATCACAGCCACTACTACGTTGACACTTTACCCTCAGCACACCTCTGTAGTCACATGGAAGATCCCTTACAGCCAGGCATGAGAGTGAGGCAGAAAAAGTTAGGCAGTTCAGTGTAGGCAGAGCAATGTGGGTTGATAAGGAGATCATCTTTCCTGAGAAGGCAAAGACATCCCCCAATGCTGATGAGGGTCAGACACTCCCTGCTGCTAAGCAAGAAACCACAATTTTTCTTGGTGCCTAAGACATGGATCAAAGAGCCTAAGGTATGGATCAAAGACTGGACCAGAATTCCCTGAACCTGTGTGCTAGGTACAGGGTCAGGGAAGCAGTGACCAATCCAGGAGAGGACGTCATATAAAAGGGGCAAAGCTCACTGCCTCATTAGCTCTGTCCCCTTCCCCCACTCTGGGGGAAGTCTGCTCTTTTCCCTATGTTTTACTTTCTATGCTTTCTATAATAAAACTTGTCTACTATGCTTGCCTCTGTGTCCCTCAGTTTCATTCTTCGACACTGAGAGGACACGAACCCGACATCCACATCACCGGCATCAAGAGGATTAAATATTTTATGCTTAGTCTATGAATAAGTGTTTGAATGTGAAAAGGAAAGGGATGGCTGCCATATGACATCCCTACTAGAGTAATGTATTAGTCTGCTTGTCATTACTACAATGGAATATTGGAGATAAGATAACTTTATAAAGAAAAAAGGTTTATTTAGTTCTGGGGATTCAAGGTTATGGTACTGGCTCCAGCTTGGTTCTGGTGGAAGACAAGAGCATGTTTGACATAGAGAGCTCACATGGTGAGACAGGAAGCCAGAAAGCAATTCAGAGGTCAGATTCACTTTTATAAACAATTTCACAAGATGTCCTGGGTCCCATGATAGCTCCCTTAATTTCTTTGGTGGGCTGCCACCCCAGTGACTAACGATCCTGCAAAAGGCCCCACGTCTTAAAAGTTGCATTCTCTTAATACCTTACAATGAGGATTAAATTTCAACACATGAACATTTGGAGGATATATTAAAACATGGTCAAACTGTAAATTTTAGAGACCCTGAGAAGTATATCCTCCCAAAGGGCAGAAGTTGGAACAGTAAATGTGGTCATCAACTTTAAATGGAGAGAGACGGTCTGAAATAAAAAATTTGAAAGGGCTTCCAGGAAACAGCACACAGATTGATTTGGTTTTTCAGGGAACTGGAGGGAGTAATATGGAAAAGGTAGAGATAACGAAAACTCATTTGGCATGGATACAAAGTATTCAAATATTTGTGTCCCATGTCATGTCAGTGCCTTCTAGAGTACATCTACCTTATAGTGGGTGCCAGACCACCAAGTAGATGGCTGACTTGTCCAAAGGATGGAAACCAAGATCTGTATTTGGCACCCGCATGCTGGCACAATGGAGTTATGCATGTAGCTCTTCCAAAGAAATAAAGGTGGTGGCAGTGAGGGTCACTTCTTACTCAGTTGAATCTAGCTTCTGCTATCACTGAATTTTTTGTTAGCAACAGAGATAAGAACCAAGACACCAATATAAAAAGATACCTTACATCCTTTAGGGAAATCAGTCAGCCTCTTGGTAACAAGTTAATTTCCATTTTTGAAAAAGGGACAACCTATAATGGGGCTGTATCTATAATGGGGCTGTTACGTACTGGTTCTGGGTCTGTATTCATTCTCACAGTGCCCTAGTTGACACTATTGGGGAATTTATAGAATTTCTGATTTACCAACATGGGACCCTACAGAACTGTAGATGTAGGATCCCTTGGTTGTACAATTTTCTGCATTTCTGAAAGTTGTTGGTCTGATAAATCATTGGCTTTGCCTCCCTAAGTGCAGCTAAGGTGTCACTGTGGAGATGATACTGTGTGGGGTTGGGTTCTGCTCTTTAGACATAGTTTCCACTTTTAATTGTGTTCCTAATGGGTAGATTACCTGGATTTAGGAACCAAGAAATGGAGGTAAGAGTAGCTTTCTTACCTATTAGAAAATTGTGCTTTTTGTTCCTGAAACTTTAGTGTATGTAGTATAAGAGAACCTGGTTTCAGGCGGGAGAGGAGAAACTTCTAGCATGGAACATAGTAAGAGTTCCACTGGTCCTAAAGGTATTGCTGATAATTTGGGGCTCCTCATGCCAGTAGAACAAAAGGCAGTGAATGAATTTATAGTGTCAGAGAGAGTGGACCTTTACAATAATATTGAACAGGTAAAGTTGTGGTGAGAGAAGTCCAAAGAAGCATACTTCTTCCTGGGGTGCATCTTGGTGCTTTCACACTCAGTACAAGCAAAGAACAGGGGATTGCTTCAACCATAGTCTTACAAGGACATGGTAAGATAGATGGGTAAAACAGGGAACTAAGAAATATCAATTATGATCTGGGACTCTATAGCAGTAGAAGGAACTGGGACTCAAGGGAATAAATTTCTGTTATAAGTTGTACAAAATATTCTATTATCAGAAACTGTAACTAGTCACCATATTAACGAATCTGACAGATGAAATGAACTTAACATCAGACATGAGTGGATTTCAGCAGTGCAAGATATACACTGTAGTTGGTATCATGGGTATTATATTCCTACAGCATTTACCATTCCCCTTGAAGATTTCTGTCTGCAAGCACATTAAATTCCCTTGGGGGAAATTTTCTTCAGTGAAGGGATGTCACGTGCACCCGCCATGTTGCAATCACTACAAATAATTATTGCCTTCTGAATGCTCTTTTATTCACTCCACACAACATACATCACTATCATAACTCTATATCCTAAAACTATTCAAAGGGGACAGTCTCACCAATTGATGTCTTCTTTGTTCCTATGGGTGCAAGGTTCGGATTCTCTGGGTCATTGTCTGTCTCTGTCTCACTCTTGCTGGAGAAGAGTCCACTGCCATCTTGTAGGATGTCTTCTGGCTGCTGTCTTGAGATTGTCCTTTTTATGATATTTCTGCTTCTTATGTCCATGCTACACTGCCTCAAGGGCAGTTCATTCTACCAACGTAGGGTTTTGCTATGTTGTCTTGCCCATCACAGGGTTCGTCCACACGACCTCACAGGGTGTTTTACATCACACAGGGTTATGCTCTGTTGCCTTGCAGGTAGTTTACATCACACAGGGTTTGCACACACTTACTCTATAGGAAGCTTAAAGTTTTATTTAATCCTTATATAATGTTCCTATCTCGGAACTATATTTGACCTATTATAAGCCAGTACACAATTAGAGGACGTTAATAGTCTTAGGGTTATTATTTATCAATGCAAAGAGGAATAAGTTATAAATGCCCTAAGTCTCTTGCTTCTCAAAAAGGCCATCTCTTAGCATATTGTACTACATCTAAGAGTTGCCCATTGAACTGATCCTCTGATACTCATAATGTCACCCTGCTCAAAAATGTGCCCTACACTATTTTTCCATGTCATTTCCACATTTTCTATTAGTGAATCTTGGAAATATCTCCAAAATAGATGACTTGCACCTAAATCCTTGTCTCTAGGTGTGTTTCTAAGGAAAACCACCCTAAGACAGTCAGTATCCACCTCTACCTGCCCAGTTTTTCACAGGTTCTTCCAATGCTACCATCCTGATCAAAGGATGTAAATACATATCAATAGGAACTGGTGATGATCCTGCCTCAATTACTGAATTCTACCTTATTTTCTTGGATTCTGTTACTAAGCTCATTAGTCTTCAATCCAGTTTCCACAAGTTTCCCAACTCACCATACTTCATCTCAGGATATAGAATTGAAATTCTATTTTTTTTCCTTTTTTTTTTCAGATCTGACTTGTTACTTGTGGGAATTCCAACTAATGGAAGACTATAGTTCTCTGAAGCACTATCTATGGGAGTGATGCCCTGTTTCTCCTCTGCCAGTGTTCTTCTCTGGCACTGATTCCTAGCCCTAAGCTTCTGGCAAATGTGTGTGTATTTCAGATGATGCCCATTCTTCCCCCTACTGCATGTACAGTCTCCTGCCTGCTCACCTCACTTTTGTATCCTGTCTTCCCATCAGATGTCCAACACCTTCTCTCTCCGCAATTGCTGCAAAGACTACTGTATCCCCAACAGAGAGACTCTGTACTTCTCCTACCTGGACACTCTACAACTTCTTCAGATCGCCAATCTCTGTTTCATCCTTGTATTGAATGATCAACCCAAATACTTTTCGCTGCTTGCTGATGTTTTACAAAGATAAACTGCAACTTTCCATTTCAAAGATCAACACAACAGGAGCTTAGGAGAATTTTCTTCCATGAAGTCTTATAGTTTCTTTTGATCTGGAAATAATTTTACTCTTGTTTGAATTATTTGCCATATCTTGAATTGTTTTTGTGAAGTTGTTTTCCCTTAGAATCTTGGTGTGTGTTATTCTTATATGAATCCTATTTCTTTTTACTTTAGAAAGAGGGACAGTGAGAGATAGAGAGAGAGAGAGAGAATCAATTTTCTTTAGTTTTTCTTGTTGCTTTCTTTGCTCTGACACTTCTTTGTGTATGTGGTGCTGGGGTTTGAACCCGTGTCCTCACGCATGCCAGGCAAGTGCTGTAATCACTGAGCTACTGTTCCAGCCTCAAATGTTATTTCTTTTATAGTTTATAATGTTTTGCATCTAGTTCTATAATTCATTGAGTTAATTTTTATATTTTTTGTGAGCTAAGGGTTAATGTTGTTCTCCCCATCCCCACAAAGATATCAAGTAATTCAAAATGATTTGCTGAAAACACTTTAGATGTTGAATTTCCTTGGCACCTTTGTAGGAAATCAATTGGTCCTACTAAATGGTCAGTCACTTGAAGGTGGTGGTTTCATCTAAACAATATTTGTGTCCTTCCCAGCACCTCATCCAATATCTTCAATGTGGAGTGAGCACTAGAAAACAGTGCATGCACAAGGAACATTTGTCAAAATTATGTATGTCTGTTATTCCCATACCATTATAGTGAAAGCAATCCATCTGATCCTTCTTTAACCTCTTGCCGGTTTCTCAAATCATCTCTGTTCTCTCTCTGGATCCCTGGACCATGCCTGGTTCTTCCATGTTTCATCCAGGTCCCTAGGTGACTGGAACTGTCCTCAGCCCTTCACAGCCCGGCAGTGAAGAATGGTTGTATAAACCGATTCTGTCTTGGCCCGCACATTGTTTACCTCTAATTCAAAAGCCTTTTTAATTAAGTTGCTTGCTGTTTTGGAAAGCTGCAGGGTCATGGAAATTCACTTTCACTGGCCCTCGGAATCACACTCTGTCTCAAGTCCATCAAGTCACAATGCCTGAGAATATGATTCTGTACAGCCACTTATATTTTCATACTGAAGCAGACAACATTTTTCTCATACTTTTGTCTTGAGTCTTTCTAAGGTACTACCATTCATTTTTCATCAACTAAAGTAAAGGCACATTTAATGTGTAAGACTTAAGGCATAACACATCAAAATAGCCACACCTGTGCTCACTATCCTCAGAATACTTCTGGGATGTTGCTTACCCTTTTCCCCTCCCTCTTTCAACTTAACCATTTTCTTTTCTAGCAAGCTGTGCTTAATAACAATGGAGAAAAATACACAGAATTTAATTTACTCACTGTTTCTTGAACTGTGAGCTGTGTAATAAGAGTACAAAAGTATGCGTGATAAATGGCATTGAGTGAGACAATTTGAATGATCAGGCACAAATTTTTATAAGAACAACCATTGTGGTAAGTTAGAGTTAATTAACTGAGCAATGGAGCTTTCAGCAGATCCTGTACTTTTTAGAGAAGAGGTTTCTAAGTATTTCATTAGATATTATTTTGGACAATATTAAAGTGAAATTTTAAATTCTATTTTTCTTTGTTTATTGGTATTATATTATAATTAGTTGCTATTTACAAACCTTAAACCTTATGTCCTATAGCTTGTTATATTTATTTATTAGCTCCTTTGGATTTATTGTTGATTTATAAAAATTTCCTATGTAATCAAATAATAATTTGCATATTATTTTCTAATGTCCACTTGTTACTGCATTGGCTTGGATTCTAGCACAATGCTGAATAAAAGTGAAAACAGCGGCCATCTTTATTTTTTCCCAATGATAGAGACTAAAATGTTTAATATTTCAGCATTCTGTATGATGGAACTAAAGGTTTATTTTCTATAGATGTTTTTCAGCAAACTGATTAAATTCCCATCTATTCTTGGTTTCCTGAGAAATTTCATATATATATATATATGAAATTTCATATATATATATATATGGATGGTTGAAATTAACACTTTTTCTGCATGTACATTCTGGCAATATGTTAAACTTATTGACTAACATGCTAATATTCAAACAAACTTGTATTTTCAGCATGATCCTGTGTATATATGAATGTGCCTTGTAAAAATCAGAAAAACGCAGATGTTCCACACTAAATGTTCAGGTGCAGATGTTTGAAAAGATGTCAGGCCTAAAAGCAGCTAAGCAAAATCTTTTTATTTGGATTGCTAGCTCTCTGGCTAAATTCACTAGTCCACCAGAGTGAGGGCGGGCAGGGGAAAGTGAGTGAGGCCCCAGCTTGGCAGCGACTTTATAGCCTGGGGTGGGCAGGGGAAGTGTGGGGGTATCATCCCTCAGGGATGGGCGATTGTGAAATGCCATTGGGGCTTGTTGCCAGCTCCTGAGATCGACTTAACAGGTATGTAGCTATGTATGCTTTTTATTAATTTTTTTTCAGTACTGGGGATTGTACGCAGGCCCTCATGCATGTAAGGCAGGCATGAGTGAGCCCATTCACTTTAACAAAAGAACCCCCTCCCCACATAAATAGAACCATAAAAAAACAGTCCAAATTCTTCAGGCAATTGATTTTGTTATGTTTTGTTCAAAGATTATAGCTGCTATTTGCAGGAAGATCAGTGAGATTGTCATACATATATATTTGCATTCTGGAAGTGGAACTCTGTACCTGTGCTCTATTAAAAATATTTCCTCTATAACATACATAACATCAGAGTGCATGAAGAAGAGATGTACTGATGAAAAAGTTTTCCAAAATAAGCTATTAGTTTTCTACTATTGTGAGATCATCAACTTATAAAGAGGAAAGGTGTGTTTTGGATCAGTTTCAGGGGTTTCAGGTTATGGGCTGTTGTCCCTAGCTGCTTTCAGGCCTGTGGTGAGGCAACTCATCATGGCATGGAGTGTGATGAAATAGAACTTCTAACTCAGGTTGGCCAGGAAGGGAAAAAGAAAGCAAGGCCCAGGGTCCCCTTTCTAGTAACCCTGCTACTGACCTTTCTTCTACCAGGCACTTACTTTTCAATTACTAACCAATTTGTTTTAAATTTTTGATGGAAAATTCAACATATACTAAAGAAGAAAAAGTATTATGATGAACTACATGTAGATAGTTTCATCACTCAGCTTCCATGATTACTATTCATGGTGAGTCTTTGTTATTAAATAGCCTCATTCACTTCCTTGTTCACTCCAATTTATTGTGAGTAAGTCCGAGCATCATTTCATTAGCAAAAATTTCAGAAAGCCTGTGGTGGTGGCACATGATTCTAATCCCATCAGCTCCAGAGGCTAATGCAGGAGGATCACAAGTTCAGAGCCAACCTCAACAACTTAGCAAGGCCCAAAGCAAATTAGACCCTGCCTCAAAATAAAAAATAAAGAGTTAAGGATATGGCTCAATTTCCACTAAAGTCGGGAACAAGACAAGGCTGTCCGCTCTCACCTCTTTTATTCAATATTGTTCTTGAGACCCTAGCAGGAGCAATTAGGCAAGAGAAAGAATTCAAAGGGATAAAAATAGGAAGAGAGGAAGTCAAACTCTCTCTGTTTGCTGATGACATGATCCTGTATCTGGAGGATCCAAAAAACTCCATCAAGAAACTGCTGGAACTCATAAGTAGATTTAGCAAAGTGGCAGGATACAAGATCAACACCCATAAATCAATAGCTTTCCTATATGCCAATAATAACAGGACTGAAGAAGAAATCAGGAATACAGTCCCTTTCAAAATAGCTTCGAAAAAAATAAAATACTTGGGAATTAACTTAACAAGGGAAACCAAAGATCTCTTCAATGAAAATTATCGAACACTGAAGAACGAAATCCAAGATGACCTAAGAAGATGGAAAGATGTCCCTTGCGCTTGGATAGGCAGAATTAATACAATAAAAATGGCCATTCTACCAAAAGCTTTATATAGATTTAATGCTATCCCTATAAAGATACCTATGTCGTTCTTTAAAGACATAGAAAAAGCAATTCTCAAATTCATTTGGAACAACAAGAAACCAAGAATTGCCAAAGCACTACTAAGCAAGAAAGATGAAACAGGCGGTTTTGC